>CAUJNA010001744.1:0-58325 GCA_963377175.1 Effrenium voratum | reverse complement strand
TGAAAACCTTTTGAAGCTGCGTCTAGAGCCCGACGAGGCAGAGGCAGTGGAAGCTGCTGTGAAGGACTTCCAGGCTACGTTTCGGCCGCCAGGACGAGCAGCCGAAGCTCCGCAAGAAGAGGAGCCAGCGGCAGAGGAGGGAGGTGGAGAGGGTGCGAGCGGGAAAGTGTGGAAGTTTTCTGCTGTCCAGCTGACGTACAATGCGTCTCACGGCGACTGGGTTGCCTCCAACACAGACCAGCTCCGTGACTTGTTTTCTCGGTTCACAACTTTTCTTGGCGCCGTGAAGCAAGAGCTGAGCGCCATAGGTGTGTCTGCTACGATGGAGAGGGCGTCGGCTAGACAGGTCCACACGCATGCTTACTTGCACCTCTCCAAACCCTACCACAGGCGTGGCGCTGAAGCCCTTGCAGTTTTCCGTTTTGAAGGAGTTCGGCCTCACGTAACGCCCAACACCGCCAGCGGCAAGTCCTCCCCCGGGGCCATGAGGTTTGGGCACTTCTACGTGGTGTGCGACAAGAAGGGCACGCTGCGCCTTGGTGACTCCGGGCAAGTTCCGGACTAAAATTCTGGGGTTGGCTCACACGTTTGCTCTGTTTTTGAGGTTTTGAGGTTTTGAGGTTACTCACCTTTTAGTATTATAGAACCCCGAGTAACCTCAAAACCTCAAAAACCTCAAAATCTTCAAATTCCTCTGGGGAGCAGCAGCAACCTCAAAACCTCAAGAACCTCAAAATCTTCAAATTCCTATGGGGAGCAGCAGGAACCTCAAAACCTCAAAGCCTCAAAATCTTCCAACTCCTATGGGGGGCAGCAAAATCTTTTAAATTCCTACGGGGACGCAGCAGCGACCTCAAAACCTCAAGAGTCTCAGAACCTCAAACCTGCTGTGGAGCAGCAGCAATCCAAACCTTCAAACCTCAAAATCTTTGGACCCTAAAAGAGTGGCAGCAATGATGGATTTACGCAGACGGACTATCCCACCACTTTCAAGTCGTCGGGGTTGCGGGCTTGGTGTGGATAACCTCCTGAAGGCGGGCAAATTGACCGCGAGGTGTACCTGAGCTTGGCAGCTCAAGTCACCGTTGGCTTCCAGAAGCGACTGGCCGACTGCCGTGCCGCTGAGCGGCTGGAGCACGACTTGGCCGTGCAAGAGGCGGTGGATGCAGCTGCAGCTGACCTGCGTGTTGCCACCTTGCCAATGAAGAGGTTTGCGGTGTAGCCGTTTGGCAATTGTTCTGAGGGCTTCATTGCCTGCCACGACGGGACACCCAGCTTTCGTCGCCCAGTGCTGGCCATTGTGGGTGGCGCACGCTTGGGCAAGTCCATGCTTGCCGCAGACATCTTGGGCCGAATTGCCTGCAAATTGGGCGTCCCAAGCTTCTTGGAGGTCACGGTCGAAGACAGTCAACAAATGGACTTGGCGGACTTTGACCGCAGGAAGCACGCGGGTGTCATCTTGGACGGGGTGGGAGACGCTTTCTTCTTGTAGCGGAACCGCGAAGCGCTCCAAGGGCGGCCCAAAATTGTAAAGGGCGCGCGGTCCTGCAACCAATGTGTACAGCTTAAAGTTCTCTTTTTGTGGCGAGCTGTCGGTTGTGACTTATGATTTGGGCGCAGAGAATTTGGAGGGCTTGCGTCAGACATTGGTTGATAACGCGAGAAATGTGCGTTGCTGTGGCTGACATCTCCGGCCTACGAAGAGCCGGAGTTGTCGGCAATTGAGCTTGACACCGCAAGCGAGGCAAGCGCCCGCAAGCGGCGATGGAGTGGATCTCCTGCGCGTGGAGCTTCTTTGCCTGTATCTGGTTGAGGAATGTGTAGAAAAATGGGCGCGGTTGCTTGGCCATGTAAGAATCGGAAGTTTGCAAAAGTTCTTGCAACAGTACTTTTGATTTCTTTCTTGAGCCACATGGGGGCTGCCTCTCTGCCTGCAGAATGCCGCCGGCGTCGCCCCCTTTTTTCTGGAGTTGCGGATCTCTGGCTCTGAGGCGCAAAGTGGTTTGCTGGCATGGCGGGGTGGAATGGCGTTCTTTCAATTGGTTGGGGGTAGTCGGGATGTTTTCTTTTAGGGTGGGCAAGGGGAAGAGTCTGGGGGGCGAGGGAAGGAGGGGTGGGGGAAGGTTGCTGAGAAGATGTTCTTTTTGCTTTTTGGGGCGGGGGAGGGTGTTAGGGATGCAAGTTTGGCCTGACCCTCAATGTCTCAAACTTTTTATGGGAGGGGTGGTAGGGTTGTGTCTGTTAGGTTCGTGTCTACTGAACGTCCAGCCCCCCTTCACCGCCTCGGCCCCAAAGCCGCCAAGCGAACTCAGCTGCTAGCCTTGATGGCCAAGGTCTATGTCGGCGAAGATGCCCCGCGCTCATCATGCTCTGTCCGGTTTTGGTTGTGTCAATTGTGCGCACCCAGTGTTGCGGAGGGTTTCGGCTCTGTCCAATTGCAAATTGCAAGCGCCTCCCTGAAACCTAGGCTGGGCTAGTCTGTCTGGTGTTTGTTTGCGTGTAGAGATCGTGGTCTTTGTGTTGCGCCGCGCAGGAGGCATGGCTCCGAAGAGACGTGCGCCGGAGGCGTGGGAGACGAGAGTCAGTGCAACGCAGCGCGTGAGTTTTTGCGGGCAGTGTTTGGGTGCTGCTTTTGGCGCCAAAAACGCTTGTCAAAATGGTGCCAGCAAAGTGGTCCTCCTCGGTGCCGGCGCCTTTGGCTCCAAGCCAGCAGAAGAGTCGAGCCCTGCGACGGAGAGTTTTTGTAAGTTCTGCCCGCAGCTGTGAAGTGGGCCACGGGATTGAGAGCTTGCCTGGCGCAGGATGTAAGGATGTAGGCTAGCTTATGGCAGGGCTCATGGAAACAAGCGAGTGTGTTTGAGCGCAGGGCAATTGTAGAGGGAGGCAGCCTGTCGCAACTCGCCAGCGGCCCTCGAGATAGTAAAGAGCTGACTGACAATCCGGCGCCAGCTGCGCAACGCCGGCAAGCGGTTGAGGGCAGCCGCTCTTGTGCAGCAACCGGATGTTCGGGCCACTGCCAAAGTTCAGGTTGCAGCGCCAAGCTTGCCTTGGTCCCCTGCAAGCGTGCGAGATTTGCTCGTATTTATTTTTAGCGGGCACGACGCGCAGGTGGCAGCAGACTTTGCGCAGGGCTGGGGCAGGCGTGGGTGTGGGGCTGCTGCCCACGCGCAGCAGGCGCGGGAACATTTGGTTGCAGAAGTTGAGTGGGCGTACATTCGCGCGCCGCTGGCTTTCATTGTGCAGTTGGAAACCAACCCGCTGGAGGCTTGCCCAATGAACGACGTTCTTTGCGCATCTCGGTATGTGGTGCAGCACGAGCTTTTCCAATGGGTGGAGCGCCAAAACGTGGAGCAGGGTGTTGCTCCTTCGCGGCGGCAACTTGTGGAGCACGCCCTTGGAGTAGCGTCCCTCAACAGTGCCTGAGGAAGTGTCGGCGGCTGGTGTTCTGCTGTTCTGCGGCGTACGATTTGGATTTTAGACTTATGGCCAAGTTTTCGCAGCGCTGCGCTGGGGCGCCCGCTTTGGCAAATTAAAGCTTCAGCCTTGCGTGTCAATTGACGCCATGCAGAGGACGGCTTGGGCGTGGGCGAAATCCAGATGCAACTTTTCGGCTCTTTTGAACAGCTCTTAGGGGGAGTGTGGTCAACGCGGGGGGCTGGTTTCGGGGCTCCGGGATGGGCCCGTTTTTGGAGTCGCTTTGGCTGTTGAGAAAGATTTTGCTAGGGGCGGGAAAGGGGGTCGTTTTTGGGGTCGTAGGTGGCGCCGTTTTCAGGCCCTTGGTTGGCAGGCGATGGCTTACTTCCAGTGGGTGAACGAAGCCTTGACAGCAGCGCCGACTGGGAGGTCGCCGTTGGTGATTAACATGGATGAGACTGCTGTGGTCCGGCATGTTTCCGGGCTTGTCGGAACTGTTGTCAGACACCCACGAGCGACAAGATGCCCGAAAGATGAGGCCACCTTGTCTGACGTGCGAAGCTACATTTCTTATTTCGCTAGCATCACTCATGACAGGGCTGTGCAGCCCATGCTGCCCCAGGTGTTGGTCGGAAATGAGCACCAGTTCCCAGTCAAACTCTTAGAAGGCTTGCGGCCGCTTCCACACGGTGTCCACGTGTGGCGCTGCAAGTCGGCGTGGAACAATCATGCGACAATGCGCCGTTACATTTCCCTTTTGGCGAAGAGTCTTGGAGATCTCGTCCAGCAGCGGTATGTTATCCTCTTGCTGGATGTGCGCCGCTCACACATAGACGTGTCGATCTTCAAGCATGCTCTCCGCTGTGGTGTGAGATTGGTCTATGTGCCAGCTTCCATGACGGGGGTGCTGCAGCCTTGCGACACACACCTCTTCTCGAGGTTCAAAGCAGCGTTTGCAGACATGTGGCGGAGGCAGAAGGCGGAGTGTGTGGCAGGAGTCGTTACCACAAATGATTGGGTTAGAGTGATTTGGAGAGCTGTGGAGGAAGTTGTGATGCGCGGTGATTGGCAGCAGGCCTTCGAATCAGCTGGCGTTCTCAGGCGCCAACAACGTCTGGCTGGCAATTTGCGTGAGAAGCTGGGTTGGGCGGAGCTGCCTGAGGTGCCTGCCGGCCCACCCGCTGTAGATTTGGCAAGAGAGATTTTCCCTCGGAGAATGCGGCTGGACGTGTTGTCCTATGTGCTGTGGAAGCCAAAGTGCCAGCGGAGCAGGGAGTCCGCAGAATGTTCAGGACGTCAAGTGGCTGGCAGACGTCGCCCGCTTCCTCCTTCTTTTGTCACTTCACGCGCAAGGAGCCCCGGTGTCACGACAAGCCTGTGCGCACGCTGGATTGAAAACAGCTGTGTGGCAACTTGGGAGGACCGCTTGTTGTGGTGCCGCTTTTTTGCTTGTTTCTCGGGTTAGAAAACAGAGTCAGGGTTCCGCAGTTTGTCAGTGTCTGCGGAGGCCTTGCTCCACGAGGAAATGGAAGCGCTGAAGAGACGCCGTGGTGAGTTGAAGAGGCAGTGTCGCCAAGCGGCCAGGGACAGTAAGGTGCTGGCGAAGAAGAGACAGCGGCTGCTGCAGGCGGGCTGCGGGCAGGTTGACTCTGCCGCAGCTTTGTGCCTGTGTCCATGCTAGGCTGCGAAAAACTTGAGCGCAGAGGACTTGCAGCTGTTGCTGCGCGCGGCGGAGCAAGGCCGGCTTGTTTGGGCTGACTTCTGGCGGCGCTCGTGTAGCCAGGCCCCGAAGGTGGCGAAGGCGAAGGAGGTGGTGGGGTTGCTGGCTGCGCCTTGTGTGCGCAATTGCGCACGCAGGTGATGGCGCTGCAGGCGGGCTGGGGTATGTAAGTTAGAAGAGTTTTGTAGTAAGTTAAATTAGTATTTGGAGTTTTAAGAGGGAAGATAGTTAGGTAGAGTAGTAGGTTTAGAGGGGCTTAAGAAGTTGCCATGTGTTTTTTTTGTCAATGTTGCTGCGATGTGGCCAGGCGCTCCCGCGCCCAGAGCTGGGGAGAGAGGTGGCGGGGTTCCTCAGTTGGGGTTTGGCAGCACCTCACAAGGGTTGGTATCTTCTTCGTGGCTTTGCCAGGTGTGGAGGATGCTGGCGCAGGGGCAACTCGTGAGCCCGGCTCACGAGTTGCACTTGCTTCGAGCTGACCAGACAGGCGGAAGCGTTTGCAGTGTTGCTAGGCGACGAGGGTGCAGTGGGAGTTGGAGATGAAGGCGGGCCTGGCTCAAATTGTGTGTTTGTCAGTTCTTGGTGCAGCGGGGCACGTTGCCAACTTGGAAGTTGGTGCCCGGCCATGTTCCAGGGTTTGGGGGGCCGTTTTTGGTTTGAAGTGGGTTTTTCCATTGGGAGAAGCAGGGCCAAGCAGCGCAAAGGCAATTGCAAAAAATGTCCAGCCGGACGCTGGGCGCTTAGGGTTTAGGGTCTTGATTTGTCAGTCTGCTTGCGCCCCCGCGCCGGTGCTGAAAACGTAAAGAAGAACGCAGGCAGCGTTTTCGGCTTCTGGTTTTCCTTCGCTGTTCCGGGGGGCTGGTTTGTGTAAAGAGGACACTGAACTTTGCTAGCTTTGAGCTTGCTTGCTAGGCGAAGTCGACGAGGCTGCAGCGGGGGTTGGAGACGAAGGTGGGCCCCAGCTGGCTTTGTTTTGCCGTTGCTCATTCGGGTTCACTTGTTGTGAGATACGGTTGTTATTCATGGTTGTTTTAATTTGTGTTTGCTATCTTTTTTTGGGGGCTTATCAATATTGCTGTGTGTTTTGCCAGCCCTTTGGAGCAGCGTCGCAACTGGAAGTTGGTTGCCGTTTTTTGGTTTGAAGTGAGGGTTTTTTCTACTGGGAGAAGCAGGGGTAAGCAGCGCAAAGGCAAGGCAATAAACTGCAAGGAAAAGCCCACGGGCGCTTAGGGATTAGGGTCTTGATTTGTCAGTTTGCTTGCGCCCCCGCACCGGTGCTGAAAACGTAAAGAAGAACGCGGGCCAGCGTTTTCGGCTTCCGGCGTTTTTCCTTCGCTTTTCGCTTTTCGCGGGGGCTTGGCATGGCTTACAAAAGGACATGGAATCTTTGCTAGCTTTGAGTTCCTTGCCAGGGGCAGATAGCGTGAGCTTGCGTTGACGCGGCGGCAGGGCAGGCTGTGTGCGTTTCACCGCTGACAGGAAACGCTGCCCACTGCGCAGTGTCTGAGTGAGGGAAGTGGCGGAGCGAGGGACATGTGGTGGAGTAAGGGAGACGCGAGATGTTTGACGCTGCGCTTGTGTTTCTGCAACAAACGTGTGTGCTTGTTCAAGTTGCACGCCCGCTGAGGCCGCTGAACCATGCTTGCTGGGGATGCAAGACAGGCAGGGCAGCGTGTGTGTGTGTGTGTGTGTGTGTTGGAGTGCGTGGCCAACTCATTGTCAGAAGTGCGTCTGCAGTTTGGGCTTTTGGCCCTGGCTGCCCCACCATGTCGTCTGCCTGGGACCAGTCCCATGGCAGACACCCAGAGCGCTCGCGCCATGTGCGAGCTTTGCGGCGCGTGGCGAAGCTGCACAACGTCGCGCCAGTGGCCGACAACGCAGCTCGCGCCAAAGTTGAGGCCTTGGCTGAAAACCTTTTGAAGCTGCGTCTAGAGCCCGACGAGGCAGAGGCAGTGGAAGCTGCTGTGAAGGACTTCCTGGCTACGTTTCGGCCGCCAGCCGAGCAGCCGAAGCTCCGCAAGAAGAGGAGCCAGCGGCAGAGGAGGGAGGTGGAGAGGGTGCGAGCGGGAAAGTGTGGAAGTTTTCTGCTGTCCAGCTGACGTACACTGCGTCTCACGGCGACTGGGTTGCCTCCAACACAGACCAGCTCCGTGACTTGTTTTCTCGGTTCGCAACTTTTCTTGGCGCCGTGAAGCAAGAGCTGAGCGCCATAGGTGTGTCTGCTACGATGGAGAGGGCGTCGGCTAGACAGGTCCACACGCATGCTTACTTGCACCTCTCCAAACCCTACCACAGGCGTGGCGCTGAAGCCCTTGCAGTTTTCCGTTTTGAAGGAGTTCGGCCTCACGTAACGCCCAACACCGCCAGCGGCAAGTCCTACCCCGGGGCCATGAGGTTTGGGCACTTCTACGTGGTGACGCTGCGCCTTGGTGACTCTGGGCAAGTTCCGGACTAAAATTCTGGGGTTGGCTCACACGTTTGCTCTGTTTTTGAGGTTTTGAGGTTTCGAGGTTACTCACCTTTTAGTATTATAGAACCCCGAGTAACCTCAAAACCTCAAAAACCTCAAAATCTTCAAATTCCTATGGGGAGCAGCAGCAACCTCAAAACCTCAAGAACCTCAAAATCTTCAAATTCCTATGGGGAGCAGCAGGAACCTCAAAACCTCAAAGCCTCAAAATCTTCCAACTCCTATGGGGGGCAGCAAAATCTTTTAAATTCCTACGGGGAAGCAGCAGCGACCTCAAAACCTCAAGAGTCTCAGACCCTTCAACCTGCTGTGGAGCAGCAGCAACTCCAAAACCTCAGAACCTCAAAATCTTTGGACCCCTATAAAGAGTGGCAGCAACTGAGGTTTACGCAGACGGACTTCCCACCCTTCAAGTCGTACGGGGTTGAGGGCTGGTGGCTGGATAACCTCCTGAAGGCGGGCAAATTGGACCGCGAGGTGTACCTGCGCTTGGCAGCTCAAGTCACCGTCGGCTTCCAGACGCGACTGGCCGACTGCCGTGCCGCTGAGCGGCTGGAGCACGACTTGGCCGTGCAAGAGGCGGTGGATGCAGCTGCAGCTGACCTGCGTGTTGCCACCTTGCCAATGAAGAGGTTTGCGGTGTAGCCGTTTGGCAATTGTTCTGAGGGCTTCATTGCCTGCCACGACGGGACACCCAGCTTTCGTCGCCCAGTGCTGGCCATTGTGGGTGGCACACGCTTGGGCAAGTCCATGCTTGCCGCAGACATCTTGGGCCGAATTGCCTGCAAATTGGGCGTCCCAAGCTTCTTGGAGGTCACGGTCGAAGACAGTCAACAAATGGACTTGGCGGACTTTGACCGCAGGAAGCACGCGGGTGTCTTCTTGGACGGGGTGGGAGACGCTTTCTTCTTGAAGCGGAACCGCGAAGCGCTCCAAGGGCGGCCCAAAATTGTAAAGGGCGCGCGGTCTGCAACCAATGTGTACAGCTACAAGTTCTCTTTTTGTGGCAGAGCTGTGGTTGTGACTTTTGATTTGAGCGCAGAGAATTTGGAGGCCTTGCGCTCAGACCATTGGTTGAGCAACCGCGAGAATGTGCAGTTGCTGTGGCTGACATCTCCGGCCTACGAAGAGCCGGAGTTGTCGGCAATTGAGCTTGACACCGCAAGCGAGGCAAGCGCCCGCAAGCGGCGATGGATTGGATCTCCTGCGCGTGGAGCTTCTTTGCCTTTATCTGGTTGAGGAATGTGTAGAAAAATGGGCGCGGTTGCTTGGCCATGTAAGAATCGGAAGTTGGCAAAGTCTTGAAGACTTTGAATTCTTCTTGTGCCACATGCGGGCTGCCTCTCCTGCCTGCCAGGAAAGCCCGCCGGCGTCGCTCTGGAGTTGCGGATCTCTGGCTCAGAGGCGCAAAGAGGTTTGCAGGCAAGGCGGGGTGGAAAGGCGTTCTTTCAATTGGTTGGGGGTAGTCGGGAAGTTTTCTTTTAGGGTGGGCAAGGGGAAGAGTCTGGGGGGCGAGGGAAGGGGTGGGGGAAGGTTTCTGAGAAGATGTTCTTTTTGCTTTTTGGGGCGGGGGAGGGTGTTAGGGATGCAAGTTTGGCCTGACCCTCAATGTCTCAAACTTTTTATGGGAGGGGTGGTAGGGTTGTGTCTGTTAGGTTCGTGTCTACTGAACGTCCAGCCCCCCTTCACCGCCTCGGCCCCAAAGCCGCCAAGCGAACTCAGCTGCTAGCCTTGATGGCCAAGGTCTATGTCGGCGAAGATGCCCCGCGCTCATCATGCTCTGTCCGGTTTTGGTTGTGTCAATTGCGCGCACCCAGTGTTTGCCTTCAGGCAGTGGTTCATGAGTACCCCGGGTGTACCATCTCCCTTGAAAACCTATGCTGTTTCTCGTCTGTTGGTGTTTTGTTTGCGTGTAGAGCTCGTTGGTCTTTGTGTTATGCGCCGCGCAGGAGGCATAGGCTCCGAAGAGCGTGCGCCGGAGGTGGGTGACGGAGTGTCTGTGCAACGCAGCGCGTGAGTTTTTGCGGGCAGTGTTTGGGTGCTGCTTTTGGCGCCAAAAACGCTTGTCAAAATGGTGCCAGCAAAGTGGTCCTCCTCGGTGCCGGCGCCCTAGGCTCCAAGCCAGCAGAAGAGTCGAGCCCTGCGACGGAGAGTTTTTGTAACTTCTGCCCGCAGCTGTGAAGTGGGCCACGGGATTGAGAGCTTGCTTGGCGCAGGATGTAAGGATGTAGGCTAGCTTATGGCAGGGCTCATGGAAACAAGCGAGTGTGTTTGAGCGCAGGGCAATTGTAGAGGGAGGCAACCATGTCGCAACCTCGCCAGCGGCCCTCCGAGATAGAAAAAGAGCTGACGGACATCCGGCGCCAGCTGCGCAACGCCGGCAAGCGGTTGAGGGCAGCCGCTCTTGTGCAGCAACCGGATGTTCGGGTCACTGCCAAAGTTCAGGTTGCAGCGCCAAGCTTGCCTTGGTCCCCTGCAAGCGTGCGAGATTTGCTCGTATTTATTTTTAGCGGGCACGACGCGCAGGTGGCAGCAGACTTTGCGCAGGGCTGGGGCAGGCGTGGGTGTGGGGCTGCTGCCCACGCGCAGCAGGCGCGTGAACATTTGGTTGCAGAAGTTGAGTGGGCGTACATTCGCGCGCCGCTGGCTTTCATTGTGCAGTTGGAAACCAACCCGCTGGAGGCTTGCCCAATGAACGACGTTCTTTGCGCATCTCGGTATGTGGTGCAGCACGAGCTTTTCCAATGGGTGGAGCGCCAAAACGTGGAGCAGGGTGTTGCTCCTTCGCGGCGGCAACTTGTGGAGCACGCCTTGAGTAGCGTCCCTCACACAGTGCCTGAGGAAGTGCGGCGGCTGGTGTCTGCTGTTCTGACTGGCTCACCGCGCAGTCAGCGCCGATGGCTGGCCAAGTTTCGGCAGCGCTGGGGCGCCCGCTTGAACAAATTAAAGCTTCAGCCTTGCGTGTCAATTGACGCCATGCAGAGGAAGGCTTGGGCGTGGGCGAAATCCAGATGCAACTTTTCGGCTCTTTTGAACGGCTCTGAGGGGGAATGTGGTCAACACGGGGGGCTGGTTTCGGGGCTCCGGGATGGGCCCGTTTTTGGAGTCGCTTTGGCTGTTGAGAAAGATTTGCTAGGGGCGGGGGCAAAGGGGGTCGTTTTTGGGGTCGTAGGTGGCGCCGCTTTCAGGCCCTTGGTTGGCAGGCGATGGCTTACTTCCAGTGGGTGAACGAAGCCTTGACAGCAGCGCCGACTGGGAGGTCGCCGTTGGTGATTAACATGGATGAGACTGCTGTGGTCCGGCATGTTTCCGGGCTTGTCGGAACTGTTGTCAGACACCCACGAGCGACAAGATGCCCGAAAGATGAGGCCACCTTGTCTGACGTGCGAAGCTACATTTCTTATTTCGCTAGCATCACTCATGACAGGGCTGTGCAGCCCATGCTGCCCCAGGTGTTGGTCGGAAATGAGCACCAGTTCCCAGTCAAACTCTTAGAAGGCTTGCGGCCGCTTCCACACGGTGTCCACGTGTGGCGCTGCAAGTCGGCGTGGAACAATCATGCGACAATGCGCCGTTACATTTCCCTTTTGGCGAAGAGTCTTGGAGATCTCGTCCAGCAGCGGTATGTTATCCTCTTGGCTGAGTGCGCCCTATCACACATAGACGTGTCGATCTTCAAGCATGCTCTCCGCTGTGGTGTGAGATTGGTCTATGTGCCAGCTTCCATGACGGGGGTGCTGCTGCCTTGCGACACACACCTCTTCTCGAGGTTCAAAGCAGCGTTTGCAGACATGTGGCGGAGGCAGAAGGCGGAGTGTGTGGCAGGAGTCGTTACCACAAATGATTGGGTTAGAGTGATTTGGAGAGCTGTGGAGGAAGTTGTGATGCGCGGTGATTGGCAGCAGGCCTTCGAATCAGCTGGCGTTCTCAGGCGCCAACAACGTCTGGCTGGCAATTTGCGTGAGAAGCTGGGTTGGGCGGAGCTGCCTGAGGTGCCTGCCGGCCCACCCGCTGTAGATTTGGCAAGAGAGATTTTCCCTCAGAGAATGCGGCTGGACGTGTTGTCCTATGTGCTGTGGAAGCCAAAGTGCCAGCGGAGCAGGGAGTCCGCAGAATGTTCAGGACGTCAAGTGGCTGGCAGACGTCGCCCGCTTCCTCCTTCTTTTGTCACTTCACGCGCAAGGAGCCCCCGGTGTCACGACAAGCCTGTGCGCACGCTGGATTGAAAACAGCTGTGTGGCAACTTGGGAGGACCGCTTGTTGTGGTGCCGCTTTTTTGCTTGTTTCTCGGGTTAGAAAACAGAGTCAGGGTTCCGCAGTTTGTCAGTGTCTGCGGAGGCCTTGCTCCACGAGGAAATGGAAGCGCTGAAGAGACGCCGTGGTGAGTTGAAGAGGCAGTGTCGCCAAGCGGCCAGGGACAGTAAGGTGCTGGCGAAGAAGAGACAGCGGCTGCTGCAGGCGGGCTGCGGGCAGGTTGACTCTGCCGCAGCTTTGTGCCTGTGTCCATGCTAGGCTGCGAAAAACTTGAGCGCAGAGGACTTGCAGCTGTTGCTGCGCGCGGCGGAGCAAGGCCGGCTTGTTTGGGCTGACTTCTGGCGGCGCTCGTGTAGCCAGGCCCCGAAGGTGGCGAAGGCGAAGGAGGTGGTGGGGTTGCTGGCTGCGCCTTGTGTGCGCAATTGCGCACGCAGGTGATGGCGCTGCAGGCGGGCTGGGGGAGATGCCTGGTCTTGTGCTCGTAATGTTTGCGCGCGCGTGGCCAGGGCGTCCCGCGCGTCGCGGGCACGCCCGCCCAGCACTGCGGGGTTTCTGTGTTGGGGTTTTTTGGCAGCACCTCACAAGGGTTGGTATCTTCTTCGTGGCTTTGCCAGGTGTGGAGGATGCTGGCGCAGGGGCTGGAGGCTCACGAGTTGCACTTGCATCGAGCTGACCAGACAGGCGGAAGCGTTTGCAGTGTTGCTAGGCGACGAGGGTGCAGTGGGAGTTGGAGATGAAGGCGGGCCTGGCTCAAATTGTGTGGTTGTCAGTTCTTGGTGCAGCGGGGCACGTTGCCAACTTGGAAGTTGGTGCCCGGCCATGTTCCAGGGTTTGGGGGGCCGTTTTTGGTTTGAAGTGGGTTTTTCCATTGGGAGAAGCAGGGCCAAGCAGCGCAAAGGCAATTGCAAAAAATGTCCAGCCGGACGCTGGGTGCTTAGGGTTTAGGGTCTTGATTTGTCAGTCTGCTTGCGCCCCCGCGCCGGTGCTGAAAACGTAAAGAAGAACGCAGGCCAGCGTTTTCGGCTTCTGGTTTTCCTTCGCTGTTCCGGGGGGCTGGTTTGTGTAACGAGGACACTGAACTTTGCTAGCTTTGAGCTTGCTTGCTAGGCGAAGTCGACGAGGCTGCAGCGGGAGTTGGAGACGAAGGTGGGCCCCAGCTGGCTTTGTTTTGCCGTTGCTCAGCTTGTGTGTTTGCCAGCCCTTGGCGCAGCGTTGCCAACTTGGAAGTTGGTGCCGTTTTTTGGTTTGAAGTTGAGGGTTTTTTCTCACTGGGAGAAGCAGGGGTAAGCAGCGCAAAGGCAAGGCAATAAACTGCAAGGAAAAGCCCACGGGCGCTTAGGGTTTAGGGTCTTGATTTGTCAGTTTGCTTGCGCCCCCGCACCGGTGCTGAAAACGTAAAGAAGAACGCGGGCCAGCGTTTTCGGCTTCCGGCGTTTTTCCTTCGCTTTTCGCTTTTCGCGGGGGCTGGCTTGCGTACAAAGGACATGGAACTTTGCTAGCTTTGAGCTTCCTTGCCAGGGGCTGACTAGCGTGAGCTTGCGTTGACAGCGGCGGCAGGGCAGGCTGTGTGCGTTTCACCGCTGACAGGAAACGCCCTGCCACCTGCGCAGTGGTGAGTGAGGGACAGTGGCGAGCGAGGGACAGTGGTGAGTAAGGGGCAGACGCGAGATGTTTGACGCTGCGCTGGTGTTTCTGCAACAAACGTGTGTGCTTGTTCAAGTTGCACGCCCGCTGAGGCCGCTGAACCATGCTTGCTGGGGATGCAAGACAGGCAGGGCAGCGTGTGTGTGTGTGTGTGTGTGTGTGTGTGTGTTGGAGTGCGTGGCCAACTCATTGTCAGAAGTGCTTCTGCAGTTTGGGCTTTTGGCCCTGGCGGCCCCACCATGTCGTCTGCCTGGGACCAGTCCCATGGCAGACACCCAGAGCGCTCGCGCCATGTGCGAGCTTTGCGGCGCGTGGCGAAGCTGCGCAACGTCGCGCCAGTGGCCGACAACGCAGCTCGCGCCAAAGTTGAGGCCTTGGCTGAAAACCTTTTGAAGCTGCGTCTAGAGCCCGACGAGGCAGAGGCAGTGGAAGCTGCTGTGAAGGACTTCCAGGCTACGTTTCGGCCGCCAGGCCGAGCAGCCGAAGCTCCGCAAGAAGAGGAGCCAGCGGCAGAGGAGGGAGGTGGAGAGGGTGCGAGCGGGAAAGTGTGGAAGTTTTCTGCTGTCCAGCTGACGTACAATGCGACCAGCTCCGTGACTTGTTTTCTCGGTTCACAACTTTTCTTGGCGCCGTGAAGCAAGAGCTGAGCGCCATAGGTGTGTCTGCTACGATGGAGAGGGCGTCGGCTAGACAGGTCCACACGCATGCTTACTTGCACCTCTCCAAACCCTACCACAGGCGTGGCGCTGAAGCCCTTGCAGTTTTCCGTTTTGAAGGAGTTCGGCCTCACGTAACGCCCAACACCGCCAGCGGCAAGTCCTACCCCGGGGCCATGAGGTTTGGGCACTTCTACGTGGTGTGCGACAAGAAGGGCACGCTGCGCCTTGGTGACTCCGGGCAAGTTCCGGACTAAAATTCTGGGGTTGGCTCACACGTTTGCTCTGTTTTTGAGGTTGAGGTTTTGAGGTTACTCACCTTTTAGTATTATAGAACCCCGAGTAACCTCAAAACCTCAAAAACCTCAAAATCTTCAAATTCCTATGGGGAGCAGCAGCAACCTCAAAACCTCAAGAACCTCAAAATCTTCAAATTCCTATGGGGAGCAGCAGGAACCTCAAAACCTCAAAGCCTCAAAATCTTCCAACTCCTATGGGGGGCAGCAAAATCTTTTAAATTCCTACGGGGAAGCAGCAGCGACCTCAAAACCTCAAGAGTCTCAGAACCTTCAACCTGCCGTGGAGCAGCAGCAACTCCAAAACCTCAGAACCTCAAAATCTTTGGACCCCTATAAAGAGTGGCAGCAACTGAGGTTTACGCAGACGGACTTCCCACCCTTCAAGTCGTACGGGGTTGAGGGCTGGTGGCTGGATAACCTCCTGAAGGCGGGCAAATTGGACCGCGAGGTGTACCTGCGCTTGGCAGCTCAAGTCACCGTCGGCTTCCAGAAGCGACTGGCCGACTGCCGTGCCGCTGAGCGGCTGGAGCACGACTTGGCCGTGCAAGAGGCGGTGGATGCAGCTGCAGCTGACCTGCGTGTTGCCACCTTGCCAATGAAGAGGTTTGCGGTGTAGCCGTTTGGCAATTGTTCTGAGGACTTCATTGCCTGCCACGACGGGACACCTAGCTTTCGTCGCCCAGTGCTGGCCATTGTGGGTGGCACACGGTTGGGCAAGTCCATGCTTGCCGCAGAACATCTTGGGCCGAATTGCCTGCCAAAAATTGGGCGTTCCCAAGCTTCTTGGAGGTTTCCACGGTCGAAGCTAGGTCATACAAAAAATGGGACGTGGCGGACTTTGACCGCAGGAAGCACGCGGGTGTCATCTTGGACGGGGTGGGAGACGCTTTCTTCTTGAAGCGGAACCGCGAAGCGCTCCAAGGGCGGCCCAAAATTGTAAAGGGCGCGCGGTCTGCAACCAATGTGTACAGCTACAAGTTCTCTTTTTGTGGCAGAGCTGTGGTTGTGACTTTTGATTTGAGCGCAGAGAATTTGGAGGCCTTGCGCTCAGACCATTGGTTGAGCAACCGCGAGAATGTGCAGTTGCTGTGGCTGACATCTCCGGCCTACGAAGAGCCGGAGTTGTCGGCAATTGAGCTTGACACCGCAAGCGAGGCAAGCGCCCGCAAGCGGCGATGGATTGGATCTCCTGCGCGTGGAGCTTCTTTGCCTTTATCTGGTTGAGGAATGTGTAGAAAAATGGGCGCGGTTGCTTGGCCATGTAAGAATCGGAAGTTGGCAAAGTCTTGAAGACTTTGAATTCTTCTTGTGCCACATGCGGGCTGCCTCTCCTGCCTGCCAGGAAAGCCCGCCGGCGTCGCTCTGGAGTTGCGGATCTCTGGCTCAGAGGCGCAAAGAGGTTTGCAGGCAAGGCGGGGTGGAAAGGCGTTCTTTCAATTGGTTGGGGGTAGTCGGGAAGTTTTCTTTTAGGGTGGGCAAGGGGAAGAGTCTGGGGGGCGAGGGAAGGGGTGGGGGAAGGTTTCTGAGAAGATGTTCTTTTTGCTTTTTGGGGCGGGGGAGGGTGTTAGGGATGCAAGTTTGGCCTGACCCTCAATGTCTCAAACTTTTTATGGGAGGGGTGGTAGGGTTGTGTCTGTTAGGTTCGTGTCTACTGAACGTCCAGCCCCCCTTCACCGCCTCGGCCCCAAAGCCGCCAAGCGAACTCAGCTGCTAGCCTTGATGGCCAAGGTCTATGTCGGCGAAGATGCCCCGCGCTCATCATGCTCTGTCCGGTTTTGGTTGTGTCAATTGTGCGCACCCAGTGTTGCGGAGGGTTTCGGCTCTGTCCAATTGCAAATTGCAAGCGCCTCCCTGAAACCTAGGCTGGGCTAGTCTGTCTGGTGTTTGTTTGCGTGTAGAGATCGTGGTCTTTGTGTTGCGCCGCGCAGGAGGCATGGCTCCGAAGAGACGTGCGCCGGAGGCGTGGGAGACGAGAGTCAGTGCAACGCAGCGCGTGAGTTTTTGCGGGCAGTGTTTGGGTGCTGCTTTTGGCGCCAAAAACGCTTGTCAAAATGGTGCCAGCAAAGTGGTCCTCCTCGGTGCCGGCGCCCTTGGCTCCAAGCCAGCAGAAGAGTCGAGCCCTGCGACGGAGAGTTTTTGTAACTTCTGCCCGCAGCTGTGAAGTGGGCCACGGGATTGAGAGCTTGCTTGGCGCAGGATGTAAGGATGTAGGCTAGCTTATGGCAGGGCTCATGGAAACAAGCGAGTGTGTTTGAGCGCAGGGCAATTGTAGAGGGAGGCAACCATGTCGCAACCTCGCCAGCGGCCCTCCGAGATAGAAAAAGAGCTGACGGACATCCGGCGCCAGCTGCGCAACGCCGGCAAGCGGTTGAGGGCAGCCGCTCTTGTGCAGCAACCGGATGTTCGGGTCACTGCCAAAGTTCAGGTTGCAGCGCCAAGCTTGCCTTGGTCCCCTGCAAGCGTGCGAGATTTGCTCGTATTTATTTTTAGCGGGCACGACGCGCAGGTGGCAGCAGACTTTGCGCAGGGCTGGGGCAGGCGTGGGTGTGGGGCTGCTGCCCACGCGCAGCAGGCGCGTGAACATTTGGTTGCAGAAGTTGAGTGGGCGTACATTCGCGCGCCGCTGGCTTTCATTGTGCAGTTGGAAACCAACCCGCTGGAGGCTTGCCCAATGAACGACGTTCTTTGCGCATCTCGGTATGTGGTGCAGCACGAGCTTTTCCAATGGGTGGAGCGCCAAAACGTGGAGCAGGGTGTTGCTCCTTCGCGGCGGCAACTTGTGGAGCACGCCTTGAGTAGCGTCCCTCACACAGTGCCTGAGGAAGTGCGGCGGCTGGTGTCTGCTGTTCTGACTGGCTCACCGCGCAGTCAGCGCCGATGGCTGGCCAAGTTTCGGCAGCGCTGGGGCGCCCGCTTGGGCAAATTAAAGCTTCAGCCTTGCGTGTCAATTGACGCCATGCAGAGGAAGGCTTGGGCGTGGGCGAAATCCAGATGCAACTTTTCGGCTCTTTTGAACGGCTCTGAGGGGGAATGTGGTCAACACGGGGGGCTGGTTTCGGGGCTCCGGGATGGGCCCGTTTTTGGAGTCGCTTTGGCTGTTGAGAAAGATTTGCTAGGGGCGGGGGCAAAGGGGGTCGTTTTTGGGGTCGTAGGTGGCGCCGCTTTCAGGCCCTTGGTTGGCAGGCGATGGCTTACTTCCAGTGGGTGAACGAAGCCTTGACAGCAGCGCCGACTGGGAGGTCGCCGTTGGTGATTAACATGGATGAGACTGCTGTGGTCCGGCATGTTTCCGGGCTTGTCGGAACTGTTGTCAGACACCCACGGGCGACAAGATGCCCGAAAGATGAGGCCACCTTGTCTGACGTGCGAAGCTACATTTCTTATTTCGCTAGCATCACTCATGACAGGGCTGTGCAGCCCATGCTGCCCCAGGTGTTGGTCGGAAATGAGCACCAGTTCCCAGTCAAACTCTTAGAAGGCTTGCGGCCGCTTCCACACGGTGTCCACATGTGGCGCTGCAAGTCGGCGTGGAACAATCATGCGACAATGCGCCGTTACATTTCCCTTTTGGCGAAGAGTCTTGGAGATCTCGTCCAGCAGCGGTATGTTATCCTCTTGCTGGATGTGCACCGCTCACACATAGACGTGTCGATCTTCAAGCATGCTCTCCGCTGTGGTGTGAGATTGGTCTATGTGCCAGCTTCCATGACGGGGGTGCTGCAGCCTTGCGACACACACCTCTTCTCGAGGTTCAAAGCAGCGTTTGCAGACATGTGGCGGAGGCAGAAGGCGGAGTGTGTGGCAGGAGTCGTTACCACAAATGATTGGGTTAGAGTGATTTGGAGAGCTGTGGAGGAAGTTGTGATGCGCGGTGATTGGCAGCAGGCCTTCGAATCAGCTGGCGTTCTCAGGCGCCAACAACGTCTGGCTGGCAATTTGCGTGAGAAGCTGGGTTGGGCGGAGCTGCCTGAGGTGCCTGCCGGCCCACCCGCTGTAGATTTGGCAAGAGAGATTTTCCCTCGGAGAATGCGGCTGGACGTGTTGTCCTATGTGCTGTGGAAGCCAAAGTGCCAGCGGAGCAGGGAGTCCGCAGAATGTTCAGGACGTCAAGTGGCTGGCAGACGTCGCCCGCTTCCTCCTTCTTTTGTCACTTCACGCGCAAGGAGCCCCCGGTGTCACGACAAGCCTGTGCGCACGCTGGATTGAAAACAGCTGTGTGGCAACTTGGGAGGACCGCTTGTTGTGGCGCCGCTTTTTTGCTTGTTTCTCGGGTTAGAAAACAGAGTCAGGGTTCCGCAGTTTGTCAGTGTCTGCGGAGGCCTTGCTCCACGAGGAAATGGAAGCGCTGAAGAGACGCCGTGGTGAGTTGAAGAGGCAGTGTCGCCAAGCGGCCAGGGACAGTAAGGTGCTGGCGAAGAAGAGACAGCGGCTGCTGCAGGCGGGCTGCGGGCAGGTTGACTCTGCCGCAGCTTTGTGCCTGTGTCCATGCTAGGCTGCGAAAAACTTGAGCGCAGAGGACTTGCAGCTGTTGCTGCGCGCGGCGGAGCAAGGCCGGCTTGTTTGGGCTGACTTCTGGCGGCGCTCGTGTAGCCAGGCCCCGAAGGTGGCGAAGGCGAAGGAGGTGGTGGGGTTGCTGGTTGCTGTTTGGCTGCGCCTTGTGTGCGCAATTGCGCACGCAGGTGATGGCGCTGCAGGCGGGCTGGGGAGTGCCATGTGCTGTAAAGTTGCTGCGATGTGGCCAGGCGCTCCCGCGCCCAGAGCTGGGGAGAGAGGTGGCGGGGTTCCTCAGTTGGGGTTTGGCAGCACCTCACAAGGGTTGGTATCTTCTTCGTGGCTTTGCCAGGTGTGGAGGATGCTGGCGCAGGGGCTGGAGGCTCACGAGTTGCACTTGCTTCGAGCTGACCAGACAGGCGGAAGCGTTTGCAGTGTTGCTAGGCGACGAGGGTGCAGTGGGAGTTGGAGATGAAGGCGGGCCTGGCTCAAATTGTGTGTTTGTCAGTTCTTGGTGCAGCGGGGCACGTTGCCAACTTGGAAGTTGGTGCCCGGCCATGTTCCAGGGTTTGGGGGGCCGTTTTTGGTTTGAAGTGGGTTTTTCCATTGGGAGAAGCAGGGCCAAGCAGCGCAAAGGCAATTGCAAAAAATGTCCAGCCGGACGCTGGGTGCTTAGGGTTTAGGGTCTTGATTTGTCAGTCTGCTTGCGCCCCCGCGCCGGTGCTGAAAACGTAAAGAAGAACGCAGGCCAGCGTTTTCGGCTTCTGGTTTTCCTTCGCTGTTCCGGGGGGCTGGTTTGTGTAAAGAGGACACTGAACTTTGCTAGCTTTGAGCTTGCTTGCTAGGCGAAGTCGACGAGGCTGCAGCGGGAGTTGGAGACGAAGGTGGGCCCCAGCTGGCTTTGTTTTGCCGTTGCTCAGCTTGTGTGTTTGCCAGCCCTTGGCGCAGCGTTGCCAACTTGGAAGTTGGTGCCGTTTTTTGGTTTGAAGTTGAGGGTTTTTTCTCACTGGGAGAAGCAGGGGTAAGCAGCGCAAAGGCAAGGCAATAAACTGCAAGGAAAAGCCCACGGGCGCTTAGGGTTTAGGGTCTTGATTTGTCAGTTTGCTTGCGCCCCCGCACCGGTGCTGAAAACGTAAAGAAGAACGCGGGCCAGCGTTTTCGGCTTCCGGCGTTTTTCCTTCGCTTTTCGCTTTTCGCGGGGGCTGGCTTGCGTACAAAGGACATGGAACTTTGCTAGCTTTGAGCTTCCTTGCCAGGGGCTGACTAGCGTGAGCTTGCGTTGACAGCGGCGGCAGGGCAGGCTGTGTGCGTTTCACCGCTGACAGGAAACGCCCTGCCACCTGCGCAGTGGTGAGTGAGGGACAGTGGCGAGCGAGGGACAGTGGTGAGTAAGGGGCAGACGCGAGATGTTTGACGCTGCGCTTGTGTTTCTGCAACAAACGTGTGTGCTTGTTCAAGTTGCACGCCCGCTGAGGCCGCTGAACCATGCTTGCTGGGGATGCAAGACAGGCAGGGCAGCGTGTGTGTGTGTGTGTGTGTGTGTGTGTTGGAGTGCGTGGCCAACTCATTGTCAGAAGTGCTTCTGCAGTTTGGGCTTTTGGCCCTGGCTGCCCCACCATGTCGTCTGCCTGGGACCAGTCCCATGGCAGACACCCAGAGCGCTCGCGCCATGTGCGAGCTTTGCGGCGCGTGGCGAAGCTGCACAACGTCGCGCCAGTGGCCGACAACGCAGCTCGCGCCAAAGTTGAGGCCTTGGCTGAAAACCTTTTGAAGCTGCGTCTAGAGCCCGACGAGGCAGAGGCAGTGGAAGCTGCTGTGAAGGACTTCCAGGCTACGTTTCGGCCGCCAGGCCGAGCAGCCGAAGCTCCGCAAGAAGAGGAGCCAGCGGCAGAGGAGGGAGGTGGAGAGGGTGCGAGCGGGAAAGTGTGGAAGTTTTCTGCTGTCCAGCTGACGTACAATGCGTCTCACGGCGACTGGGTTGCCTCCAACACAGACCAGCTCCGTGACTTGTTTTCTCGGTTCACAACTTTTCTTGGCGCCGTGAAGCAAGAGCTGAGCGCCATAGGTGTGTCTGCTACGATGGAGAGGGCGTCGGCTAGACAGGTCCACACGCATGCTTACTTGCACCTCTCCAAACCCTACCACAGGCGTGGCGCTGAAGCCCTTGCAGTTTTCCGTTTTGAAGGAGTTCGGCCTCACGTAACGCCCAACACCGCCAGCGGCAAGTCCTCCCCCGGGGCCATGAGGTTTGGGCACTTCTACGTGGTGTGCGACAAGAAGGGCACGCTGCGCCTTGGTGACTCCGGGCAAGTTCCGGACTAAAATTCTGGGGTTGGCTCACACGTTTGCTCTGTTTTTGAGGTTTTGAGGTTTTGAGGTTACTCACCTTTTAGTATTATAGAACCCCGAGTAACCTCAAAACCTCAAAAACCTCAAAATCTTCAAATTCCTATGGGGAGCAGCAGCAACCTCAAAACCTCAAGAACCTCAAAATCTTCAAATTCCTATGGGGAGCAGCAGGAACCTCAAAACCTCAAAGCCTCAAAATCTTCCAACTCCTATGGGGGGCAGCAAAATCTTTTAAATTCCTACGGGGAAGCAGCAGCGACCTCAAAACCTCAAGAGTCTCAGACCCTTCAACCTGCTGTGGAGCAGCAGCAACTCCAAAACCTCAGAACCTCAAAATCTTTGGACCCCTATAAAGAGTGGCAGCAACTGAGGTTTACGCAGACGGACTTCCCACCCTTCAAGTCGTACGGGGTTGAGGGCTGGTGGCTGGATAACCTCCTGAAGGCGGGCAAATTGGACCGCGAGGTGTACCTGCGCTTGGCAGCTCAAGTCACCGTCGGCTTCCAGAAGCGACTGGCCGACTGCCGTGCCGCTGAGCGGCTGGAGCACGACTTGGCCGTGCAAGAGGCGGTGGATGCAGCTGCAGCTGACCTGCGTGTTGCCACCTTGCCAATGAAGAGGTTTGCGGTGTAGCCGTTTGGCAATTGTTCTGAGGGCTTCATTGCCTGCCACGACGGGACACCCAGCTTTCGTCGCCCAGTGCTGGCCATTGTGGGTGGCACACGCTTGGGCAAGTCCATGCTTGCCGCAGACATCTTGGGCCGAATTGCCTGCAAATTGGGCGTCCCAAGCTTCTTGGAGGTCACGGTCGAAGACAGTCAACAAATGGACTTGGCGGACTTTGACCGCAGGAAGCACGCGGGTGTCATCTTGGACGGGGTGGGAGACGCTTTCTTCTTGAAGCGGAACCGCGAAGCGCTCCAAGGGCGGCCCAAAATTGTAAAGGGCGCGCGGTCTGCAACCAATGTGTACAGCTACAAGTTCTCTTTTTGTGGCAGAGCTGTGGTTGTGACTTTTGATTTGAGCGCAGAGAATTTGGAGGCCTTGCGCTCAGACCATTGGTTGAGCAACCGCGAGAATGTGCAGTTGCTGTGGCTGACATCTCCGGCCTACGAAGAGCCGGAGTTGTCGGCAATTGAGCTTGACACCGCAAGCGAGGCAAGCGCCCGCAAGCGGCGATGGATTGGATCTCCTGCGCGTGGAGCTTCTTTGCCTGTATCTGGTTGAGGAATGTGTAGAAAAATGGGCGCGGTTGCTTGGCCATGTAAGAATCGGAAGTTGGCAAAGTCTTGAAGACTTTGAATTCTTCTTGTGCCACATGCGGGCTGCCTCTCCTGCCTGCCAGGAAAGCCCGCCGGCGTCGCTCTGGAGTTGCGGATCTCTGGCTCAGAGGCGCAAAGAGGTTTGCAGGCAAGGCGGGGTGGAAAGGCGTTCTTTCAATTGGTTGGGGGTAGTCGGGAAGTTTTCTTTTAGGGTGGGCAAGGGGAAGAGTCTGGGGGGCGAGGGAAGGGGTGGGGGAAGGTTTCTGAGAAGATGTTCTTTTTGCTTTTTGGGGCGGGGGAGGGTGTTAGGGATGCAAGTTTGGCCTGACCCTCAATGTCTCAAACTTTTTATGGGAGGGGTGGTAGGGTTGTGTCTGTTAGGTTCGTGTCTACTGAACGTCCAGCCCCCCTTCACCGCCTCGGCCCCAAAGCCGCCAAGCGAACTCAGCTGCTAGCCTTGATGGCCAAGGTCTATGTCGGCGAAGATGCCCCGCGCTCATCATGCTCTGTCCGGTTTTGGTTGTGTCAATTGCGCGCACCCAGTGTTGCGGAGGGTTTCGGCTCTGTCTAATTGCAAATTGCAAGCGCCTCCCTGAAACCTAGGCTGGGCTAGTCTGTCTGGTGTTTGTTTGCGTGTAGAGATCGTGGTCTTTGTGTTGCGCCGCGCAGGAGGCATGGCTCCGAAGAGACGTGCGCCGGAGGCGTGGGAGACGAGAGTCAGTGCAACGCAGCGCGTGAGTTTTTGCGGGCAGTGTTTGGGTGCTGCTTTTGGCGCCAAAAACGCTTGTCAAAATGGTGCCAGCAAAGTGGTCCTCCTCGGTACTCCGACGACGGCTCCGAGTTCAAGAGGGAGTTCAAGGAGCTGATGGATTTCTGGGACATCGAGAAGCAGGTGACCAGGGGCCACGCCTACTTCGCGGAGCGCACCATCCGCACCATCAAGGAGGCCATGTTGCGTCGCATAGCAGCCGGAGGGCCGGCGGGGGCAGTGGCACCTCATGCTGGCTGACATCTTGAGCCAAATCAACGGAAGGAAGCACGCTACCACGCAGGTGGCGCCGAACCTCGCCTACTCTGACCCCGAAATGGCTGAGATTGCTCTGCGCAACATCGAGCGCAGGGCCAAGCACAAGGTGACCCGCCCGGAAATCAAGGTCGGGGATATGGTTCGAATCAGGGTTAAGCCGATCGAAAGCAGGGGCTCCTACAGGGTCAACGAGATAGCCTGGAGCGAAAAGGTATACAGGGTTGTCTCCGCCGAGAGCGGGGAGATGGGGGCGAGGTTTGGCTTGGAGGGGTGGCCGGAAAAGGTGGTGCACAGGGATCTCCGAAAAGTCCCCGAAAACTCAGCTCCCGAACCGCGGGGGCTGGAGGTGCAGTCCCGCCAGAGGAGGCTACAGAGAAGGCTCCCACCTCCCTTTTGATGCTCTCTGTGCCTCTACGTCTCTACAGCAGACAGCTCCGCCTGCCACTCACTAATGAGCTCCTCAGCGTCGGGTTGGGGGCTTCTCGGCGAGCCCTCGTCGTCATCGCCCCACCGAGCGCGCCATGTGACACCAGCCTCAAACCAGCGCAGGGCAAGCTCTGCCCGCTGTGCGCGCGTGGCCGGGGTGCGAAGAGCCGTAAAGATTTGACCCGTGCTCGGTGTCTTCGAGCTTTCTCGCGAGGTCTCGGACATCCAAGTCCGCGGCGTGCAGCTGCTCCTCGAGGAGCTCGATGCGGCGGCGCTGGTGCGAGCGCTCGGCCTTCAGCAGCGCATCCTCGCGAGGCCGCTTGTTGGGAGGCCGCTGGGCCGTCAGAGCAGTCGCAAGGCAGCGAGCGTCCCGCCCCACCCACGCGGCGGGCTTCTCCATAAGCCATGCCTGCACGCATCGGAAGGCCGCCGAGGAAGTCATCTTGAGCAGCTGCGGCGGATCGAATATGCATATCGAGAAAGCGAGAAAACGAGAGCTCGGGATCTTTTTTAGCGCGTCCTCAAGCTCACTCGAGGATCTCGTCGAGGCGCTCCACCCGCCGGCGGATGTTGCTGCGCTCCAGCTCCGCAACGCGCTGCTCCGCCCGCACCGCTCGCTTGCGGGTTTGCCTGAGGTACTCGTTCTTGCGCTCCAGCATCCAGCGGAGATTTTTGTTGTCGCGCTCCCGCTCGCGGCACAGAGTTTCATCGAGGAGCTGCAGCCCACGTTGCCCTGCGCGGTGAGCCCGTCCAGCGTGGCCGAGCCCGTGAGGGCCAGCGAGTCCGCCAGCAGGTCCGTCACGGAGACCGACTCTCCCACGAAGGCTGAGGCCCTGATCTGCATGCTGTACAGGTCCAGCGTGCCCGCCGACTGCACCAGCCCGGGGAGGTGCGAGCGCTCGGCCTCAAGCAGCGCGTCCTCGCGAGGCCGCTCGTAGGGAGGCCGCTGGGCCAGAGCAGCCGCAAGGCAGGGAGCGTCCTCGTCCGCCCACGCGGCGGGCTTCTCCCGAAGCCATGCCTGCACGCACCGGAAGGCCGCTGAGGAAGTCATCTTGAGCAGCTGTGGCGGATCTTTTTTTTCGGTTCCGACTGTCTACGCCCAGCAGCGGCTCAGCCGCAGCGGCAGTGTCGGAGCGGGCCCCAGAGGCGGGGGCCCCACGAGGAACTCCATCACGAGGTCGAAGGGCGCGGAGCCGGGCGGAGCGTAAGCGCCCAGCATCCGTGTCCCAGTGGGCGCGAGTTGTGAGCGTCGAGGCCGTAGACCTTGTCGTTGAAGGGCGAGAGGGACTTCTTCTCGACGGTCTCCACGGCGATCTCGCGCGCGCGGCTGCGCAGCTGCGCGAAGGTCGCCCTGCGCTCGCTGCCTTCCTCCAGCGCCTCCCTGCACTCGAGATGCCGGACGTTGGTCACCGCCTTCTTGGGCACGCCCTTGATCTTGCGCTTCTCCTTGCGCGCGCCGTCGGCTGGACCGTGAGGATGCTGTCATCTTGGAGCGCAGGCCGACGTACTCCAGGATTCTGGCGGGGAAGGTCTCGTCGCCGAGCTTGCCCAGCAGCCCCATCACCTCGATGGCCTTGGCGCGCGCCGCAGCAGAGAGTGCGCTCAGGTCCCTCTCGGGGTCCTTGGACTTGCCGGCCACGTCGAAGAGGGCGGCGCCGTTCAGGTTCGCCTCAGCCATGGCGTGGAGCGGGTCCTGCAGCTCGAAGATCTGCACCATCACGGTGTCGGTGTCCGTGAAGAGCAGCCTCATCTTCGGGAAGAGCCTCCTCATGTGGAGGTAGTAGGCCTTCTCCATCATGAGCTTGGAGAGCTGCAGCGTGCGAGCGCCGACTTGGGTGGGCACGCTCACGCAGGCCTTGCTGCGGTTCGTCTTGAGCGTCTCCACGAAGGCCAGGAACCCCTCCGAGTCGTTGATCTGGAGCTCGAAGTTCGTCACGGAGCTCTTGCCCACGGCCCGCTCGAACTTGGCCGGGTCCACGTAGGCGTTCGTGTTCCTGAACTTGTCGGGGTTAATGCAGCAGCGGCCGAAGATGGCGTTCTGGGTGAGCTTCACCACCTTCTCGGCGACCACGCTCCCCGCCGTCTTGAGCTGCCTCCGCTCGCTGTGCTTGAGCTCCATGAAGCCCGCCATGAAGGGGCTGCTGGCGAAGCGGTAGGCCCTGTGCAGCCTCCAGACCCTGGCGCCCAGCACGTCCCGCAGGAACTTGAGCCGCTTGCCGTCCACGCCCTCCTCTACGTGCATGCCAAGGAAGGGCACGAGCTTCTCGCAGGGCGACGGGGAGAGGCCGAGGCGCTCCGCCATGTTCGCTGTGTGCGGCCCGTACAGGCCCTTCCCGACCTTCATGCGCGCGGGCGGAGCCCAGTCCAAGTGGTCGTGCACCTCCGGGGGAAAGTCGTAGTCCACGAGGAGCAGATAACTCACCTCCTCGGAGTCGGACTCCCAGTTCAGCCCGGAGAGGCACGTATCGTGCAGCCAGCTCAGCCTTGCGGCGTTTTCTTCTGGCAGGGCGACCGTCTCGCAGGGGCCGTTTGGCATGGGTAGCGACATTGCTGCTGGGTACATGGCGTTGAAGTCCAAGTACGAGATCCAGCTGACGGGCTCCTCGGAGTTGTAGTCCTCCTCGCCCAGCTCGGGGTTGTAGGCTTGAGCGAAGGGCTGGAAGATGCAGCTCAGCCCTCCCATGACAGAGGCCCGCACGTCCTTGTAGGCCTGCTCGTCGGTGATGAGGTGAATGGGAGTCTCGCGGGCCGAGTGCCGCAGCATGGCGTCCCAGGCGGATCCGGGCAGCGTGACGTAGTGGATTGGGTCGAGCCCCGACTGCGCCCGGAAGGAGTCCCGGTAGCTCTCCATCACGTCCGCCAGGGCCAGGACGTCGGTGTGGAGGTAGCAGTCGTGGAACTTGCGGAAGGTCTCCCACCCCATGAGATTGGCGGTGTTGACGGCCAGCCGGTGGTCCTCTGCGCTCACCGCTTTTCCAGCCAGCACGCTGTCGTAGCAATGCTGCTCCCACACCGCGGGCATCTCCCACGCCTCGGCGCCGCAGGAGTGCTCGAAGGGCATGGGCAGCTTGCGCAGGATGCAGTCCCACGCCTGCTCCAGGTCGCAGTGCGTCCGCCGCTGTTTGAGAGGTCTTTGGGGCGGAGAGTCGGTCGGCGTGCGCAGCTGCAGCTCGGGGTGAAGCGAGGCCATCAGCGGGAAGAGCTCTGGCAGCTGCTTGTGGGTGCAGGCCCTGAGGTCGTCGATCATGCTGGCCAGGCTTGTGGGGAAGACGTTCATGCTGTCCACGAACCTCAGCGGGCCCCAGCTCATCTGCAGGGCCATGGGCATGGGCCTCTCGGACTCGCTTCCTTCCTCATCGCTCTCGGTGCCGTTGTCGCTGTCCTCGCCGAGCTCTTCGCGCGGCGCCCTGCTGACAGGAGAGCCCATCGTGGCGATGTAGCGCAGCAGGAAGTGGAAGTCGTAGCCGCCCCCGTTGTGAAAGACCACGGGGATGGTCTTGGGCGTCTGGGCCGCGATGTTGCAGGAGTGGCACAGCGCCCCGAGATACTGCCCAGTGCCGTGGCAGTGGTGGAGCTTCTTCTCAGCGGTCTCGAAGGAGGCGAGGCACTCCCTGCAGTGAGGGGCCGAGTTCGGCGTCTCCAGGTGAGGTAGTGGTCGGCCAGCTTGAGAAGGTCGTTCAGCATGGTGCGGACGGCGTGGTACTTGTCGCTGTCCCGCTCGTGGTGCGTGAGCCTCAGCCTCAGCTCCTCGGGTGGCACGTAGCCGCAGCGGCCGACCGCGACGTAGCAGGAAGAAGCCGCGACGGTCTGGCGCGCCGGCTGCTGCTGCGCTATGTGGACCGTCGGGGCGGGCGTGCTGTAGACCTCGAGGTCCGCGTAGCACGTGAGGGGCGCGAGCTTTGCGGAGGCCTTGCCCCTGTAGCGCAGCAGGCTCTTCTCGGGCCCGGGCAGCGGCACTTTCCGAGTGCGCTCGGCCATCTCTCGGTAGCACTGGGTGGCGCGGTGGCGCTGCCAGGAGGCCTTCTTGGCGAAGCGGGCCATGCACCTCGGGCACTTGTACTCCGCGCAGCCGCCGGTGTTGGTGGGCGTGGCTCCCAGGGTCAGCCCCTGCCTGCCGGCCAGCGCCTGGATGTTGTGGATCAGGCTGTAGTGGCCGCTGTGCAGGAGAAGCAGCACGGTGTGCCGGACGACGCCCGTGCCGCTCGGGGCGCGCTGCTGGAGGACGTGGTAGTACTCCAGCCCGTCCGTCTACAGGGTCTGCTGCCACACGAAGACGAAGACCTCCACCCGCCCGGCGTTGCGGAGCTCGAAGGCCTCTATGTCGTCGAAGTTCACGGGGCGGTCCGTCGGCAGGCCAGAGAAGTCCACCCCCGCGTCGGCCAGAGCGGGCTGCCAGCCCGGGGGGCGCGGTCCTCGGCGGCCGGCCAGCTCGGGGTAGAAGAAGGAGCCCGAGCAGCTCACGGCCTTTTGCCGCTCCCGCCAGGTGAGCCCCTCGACCCCGAGGCAGTGCGCGAGGACGCACCACATGAAGCAGCGGTGGTCCTCGTTCTGAGGGTTCCAGATGGCCTTCTTCTTGGCCAGGGTCTCGGGCAGCTCCTTCCAGCAGCCTCCCGCCTCGTTGGGCGGCGGGGGCGCGGGCATGTCGGCCAGCTGCTGCGAGGGCGCGGTCAGCAAATACGCGGCCGTGATGCCCACGACGGTCCAGTTAGACTCGGGGAAGCGGGAGCGCTCGAGCGCGACCTCGAACTTCGTCCTGATGGCTGCCATCATGGTTCCGGCGCGGGCCGACAGAGGCGCGGGCCTCACGATCCACGGCGCCAGCCTGAGGTAGTGGAGCGTGAGCTCCACCCTGTCCTCATCCTCGTCCTCGTCGTTTACGGCCGGGCGCGTCAGCAGGATCTGGAAGCTGAGCGAGGAAGGGCAGCCGAATTGCCAGCAGGTCTTGGAGCCGGTCCACCAGCAGCCGCATGGCATCGATGGTGAAGACCTGCTGCCCAGGAAGAGGGCGCAGCCGCAGCTCGCGCGTCCAAGCGGCCCCGCGCGGGCGCAGTTCTGTCACAGCGGCCTCGGCGCTAGGAGCGCGCGGCTCCTCCCGAGGCACCGCCCGGACAGCGCTGAGCCCCAGGCGGCCCCAGATGCGGTCAGACAGCTCGGAGATCATGGCGCGAATTGGTTTGAGCTGAATAAATTGCTTTCTATAGAAAAATAATAAAATATTCAGTCGGTCGGACGAGCGCTTCTTTTTCTGTCACGTTCTGTCCTGGCTTCTGTTCTGTCCCGGATTCTACCGCGTCACAGCGAGTCGGTGCTGCTGCCCTGCAGGTTCAGCGCAGTGAGGAGCTCTCTGGAGGCCTCGTCCAGCTCCTTGCGCGCCTTCTCAACCCGCTCCAAGGCTGCGAGGGTTGCGCTCTTGGCCGCCAAGCGAGACCGGCAGCCGCTCAGCGATCTTCTTGCTGACGAGCTGCTCCTCCACCTCGTAGAGCTCTCTCTCGATCTGCGCCAGCGAGGCGATGTCGCTCGTGCGAATGCGGCGCTGCCTCTGGGCCTCGCGCTTCTCGCGGAGCGTCTCGCAGCTCTCCTCCTGGCGCTCCTCGGCCACCGCGGGAGCGGAGCAGCGGGCCGTGCGCTGGTTGAGGCGCTTGCGAAGCTTGAGCCGAAGCTCTTGGGAGCGCTTCAGCATGTCCCTCCAGTCCTGCATGTCGTCCTCCTCCGCCGGGAACCTGCCGGCGACCCCGTCAGCCAGCAGCCGCTCCAGCACGGGCACTCCCCGAGTGAGCTCATCATGCAGGCGGCTCACCTCCTCCAGAGAGGCTCCCCGCTTCAGCGCCTCGGCATCGACGGCGGCCCTCAGCAGAGGCCTCAGCTGCTCGCGGCGCTCAAGGACATGGGTGGCCATTCTGAATTTTTTTTAATGAGCAAAAAAAGGCTGCGGCATCGGAAGAAACTACAGCGGGCACTCTCGAGAAGGTGGCTCCACGCGCAGATCTGTGACCTCAAGACTCACCCCGCACATGCCGCTCATCAGCCACAAGCTGCGCGCTCTCAGCCTAACGCGCGCGGCGCAGTGAGCCAGCTCAGCGGGGCGGTCCGCAAACGTGCCGCCGCCGTTCCAGAAGCGCGCGTGGGCCGGCAGCTTGGCTTTCAGCATCCAATCGCCGCCGCGCGATTGCCTCACAGAGGGCAGCAGCCGCTGGCGCACGGCCTCGGGTGTGAGCTTCGCGTCGAAGACGCGCTCGGATGCGGCCGCCAGCTGCTCGACCAGATCGGTCTCGGCCCGCTCCCAGAAGTGCCTCGCGCGCTCGTCGGTTGCGAAGCTCACGCTGGGGCGCTGCCCCTCGGAGAAGGCCCTGGGCTCCCATGGGATTTCCAGCGAAGCTTCGCTCTGCCAAAACAGAGGCTCCATGCACAAGAATTTGCCACCCTTAGCATTGGAGCGCACCTCGCCCAACTTCCACATGCTAGCCTGGCTCGTCATCCTTTTCTGTCCCCATTTAAAAAAAGATTGGTCCGAGCATGCGAAACTGCTTGAGCCGCGCCCTCGCCTGTGCGTGCTTTGTTGTGCTGGTGGTAATTGTTAAACATGCCGAGACTGCTGGAGCTGTTGTGCGGCACAAAGTCGATTGGCCGAGCCTTCGAGGCGGCGGGGTGGGAGGTCGTCTCCCTGGACATCGTGTCGAAATTTGAGCCCACGATCCTGTGCGACATCCGGAGCTGGGGCTACACGCTGTTTCCGCCGGGGCACTTTGACATGGTCTGGGCCAGCCCGGTCTGCACGGAGTACAGCCGAGCTCTGACGATGCGCCCTCGACGACTCGAGGAGGGCGACGCGCTGGTGCTCAGAGCCCTTGAGATAATGGCGCACTTCGACCCGCTCATGTGGGTCATAGAGAATCCGGCCACCGGCCTGCTGAAGACCCGCCCGTTCATGGAGCGCCTGCCCTGGGTGGACGTGACCTTCTGCAAGTACGGAACTCCGTACAGGAAGCAGACGCGGCTGTGGACCAACATGCGCTGGAGGCCGAGCCGAGGGCTGTGCAGGAGCGGCAGCCGGTGCGATGCGTGGGAAGACGGGAGGCATCTGAGGGGCGCCCAAGGGGGGCCTCGACTCATGAGGGGCCAGCGCGAGAGGGTCAGAGGGCAGTCGCGTGAGCTGCTTTACAGCATTCCTACGGCGCTGTGCGAGGAGATTGCGAGTGCGGCCACGGCAGAGCTTGCGGATCCCGGACTGAAGCGAGGGGCATTTCTTATAAGATTTTTTTAGGGAGGCTGGTGGCTTGGTAGAGAGCTGCCTCCACGCGGAACTTTACGCGGAACTCCACGAGGGCAACTCCGAAAAAAAGGGACATGCCCGTCTCCAGTTCCGAACTCTACGCTGGGCATCAACCGAAAATTGGTTGGTGCCTGTCTCCAGTTCCAAGGCTAAAAAAAGCAGGAAGATCCGTCTCCACAATGATCCGTCTCTCCACAATGATCCGTCTCTCCACAACGATCCGTCTCTCCACAATGATCCGTCTCTCCACAATGGATTTTTCCCCGTCTCGGACATTGGGGATTATAAGGTCTCCTTGGTAGTGGCGCCTCACCGGGCTGGGGATCGGGTAGATTCCGTCTCGGTGTTGATACGTTCTTCGGACCATGATATTTTCGTACCCTAAGGAGAGGCACGCTCACCAGGCTGGATGCGGAAAAGATCGTCTTCGGAGCAGGGGTTTTGTTTTTCTTAGCTTAAGGAGAGGGCGCTCACCGGGCTGGTGGCTGGAAGATCCGTCTCGGCGATGATCCGTCTCGGACCATGATATACTCTTACTCTAAGGAGAGGCGCTCACCAGGCTGGAGGCGGAAAGATCCGTCTCGGAGCAGGGGTTTTAGTTCTCACTCGAAGGAGAGGCGCTCACCGGGCTGGCGGCGGAAAGATCCGTCTCGGACCTGGGAATATAGGTCTCCTAGGTAGTGGCGCTCACCGGGCTGGGGTCGGGAAGATCCGTCTCGGAGCAGGGAATATAGGTCTCCTAGGTAGTGGCGCTCACCGGGCTGGGGTCGGGAAGATCCGTCTCGGACCTGGGAATATAGGTCTCCTAGGTAGTGGCGCTCACCGGGCTGGGGTCGGGAAGATCCGTCTCGGACCTGGGAATTAAAGTCTTTTAAGGAGAGGCGCTCACCGGGCAGGGGTCGGGAAGATCCGTCTCGGAGCAGGGGCTTTAGTTCTTACTCTAAGGAGAGGCGCTCACCGGGCTGGAGGTGGGAAGATCCGTCTCGGAGCAGGGGTTTTATTTCTTGCTCTAAGGAGAGGCGCTCACCGGGCTGGGGTCGGGAAGATCCGTCTCGGAGCAGGGGTTTTAATTCTTGCTCTAAGGAGAGGCGCTCACCGGGCTGGGGTCGGGAAGATCCGTCTCGGGGAAAGATCCGTCTCGGACCATGATATATTCTTACTCTAAGGAGAGGCGCTCGCCGGGCTGGAGGTGGAAAGATCCGTCTCGGGGAAAGATCCGTCTCGGACCATGATATATTCTTACTCTAAGGAGAGGCGCTCACCGGGCTGGGGTCGGGAAGATCCGTCTCGGGAAAGATCCGTCTCGGACCATGATATATTCTTACTCTAAGGAGACGCTCACCGGGCTGGGGTCGGGAAGATCCGTCTCGGGGAAAGATCCGTCTCGGACCATGATATATTCTTACTCTAAGGAGAGGCGCTCACCGGGCTGGGGTCGGGAAGATCCGTCTCGGGGAAAGATCCGTCTTGGACCTTGGGCTTAATTCTTACTCTAGGGAGAGGCGCTCACCGGGCTGGGGTCGGGGAGATCCGTCTCGGACCTTGGGTTTAATTCTTACTCTAAGGAGAGGCGCTCACCGGGCTGGGGTCGGGAAGATCCGTCTCAGACCTTGGGTTTAATTCTTACTCTAAGGAGAGGCGCTCACCGGGTTGGAGGCTGGAAGATCCGTCTCGGGGATCCTCGGCTCAAGGAAGAAAAAAGAATTCCCAAGGGCACTCGCCTGCGAAAATGATCCGCGCCCGGGAGGAATCGAGCCTGCGGTCTCCAGGCTTCGGAGCTGCAGAGCCTCTACCAATTGAGCTCTGGACCCTTACTAGTCAAGCACGGAGACTCCCGTGCCAGAGAGCGTCACCAGCTGATAGGCTATCAGGTGGATGAACACGTCCGTCATCGTGCCGTCGTGCGCCTTGAAGGTGAACCGAGCCAGGTCGCCCGAGCGGGTGCTGACGCCACTGAGGGGCATCTTGGGCACTCGCTCCGTCGGGAAGCCCGCGATGAAGCTGTGGCGCAGGTAGCCAGCGCGGTCGATGTCGATGTTGCGCACCGTGTCATCGTAGGTCCCCGCAAGGACCGAGAGGAAGTGGAAGTGCTCCGAGGCTCCCTTCATGGGGTTGTGCGGGTACTGCAGGCTGCCCAGCTGCATCCGCGACTCCAGGAGACTGTCTTCCTGCCTGGCCGCACCGATGGGGGCCACGTCCTGCCCCGGGTTGGCCAGCAGGTGGATCTTGGAGCCCGCGTCGTTGTCCCAAAAAGTCACGAACGCTCCCATGAGTTTCGTGAAGGCGCGCGCCACGGTGACGTTGTGCTCCGCCACGCCCGGAGGCACCGTGGACTGCTGCGTGTGCACCGTGGGGTAGCTGAACACAAGCGACCTTCCTGAGAGGAGCACGCGGTTGAAGGACTCTACCAGCGCAGAGTCCAGGACGACCTGGGAGGCCATAACTCGGACGTTCTGGATCTCGAAGTCGGTGCTCAGCGTGGCTCCCGCCGGGTGCGCCCCGGCGTTCTCGGACCACAGCGCTGTCGTCGCGTCCGCGAACTCGATCTCTATCACCAGGTTCAGCTGCGGCGGCAGCATCTTCCCGCAGCGCAGGATGCCCACCATGGTGGGGCGCAGCAGCACGTCCGCGTAGCCGCTCTGGTGCACCGCGCGGGGCGTCCGAGAGTTGTTCACCTCGTCGAAGCCCTCCACGGCCTTGTTCTGGTTGTACTCGCGGCCCCTCAGCAGGTCATGCACGGCCACGGTGCGGCCGTAGTAGTTAATGTCGTCGCAGCGCTGGCCGTTGGCGAAGACCTGGATCCTCTGAATGAAACAGGCTGGGTTCGGAGTGGCCGGCGCCAGCGGGTTGGTGGCGTCCGTGTTTCTGACTCTGAAGGCGATCTTGATCGACTCGGGGTCGATGAACGAGGTGCCGCTGGTCAGAGGAATGCGGCAGACCCTCGAGGTGGCGGGGGAGAAGGAGCTCAGCGAGCTGGGGAAATACTGCACGTCGTGCCGTGCGGTCACGTAGTTGGTGTTGCTGGTTTTCAGCTTGTAGTCCAAGCTCTGCATCAACTCATCCTGTGCTCCGGCTGTGACTACCTCCATGCTTCTTTACATGTAGCGCAACACTCATTTTTGTTCGTACGGCGAAGGAGAGTCTAGGCCGCCTCGATGTCTCGGGCCAGCTGGTCGTAGCTCGGCGGAGGCAGGCGGCTCTGGCGCGACTGCCCCGAGCTGCGGGAGCTTGCCCGGGAGTTCGGCTGGGACTGAGGCAGAGTCACGGGGTTCAGGCCCCAGGAGAAGGGGCGGGGCGTGTGATTGGTCTGCGCCTGGACTCGGAAGCCAGACTGCGAGGAGGTGCGGCTGCTTGCGGGGCTGCCCGAAGTGCTGCTGCCGGAGCGCAGCGTGAAGTGCTGGGGCTGAGTGGCGTCATTCATGTTGTTGGCGGAGCGGACGTCCTGCACGGCCGCGTCCTCGCTGCCCTGCTGAGGTCGGAAGAGCGTGTTCTCCAGCACCCAGCCCGTACCGCGGGCCAGGCCGTAGGCTGCGCCGCCTGCGAGTCCCACAGCCAACCCTGTCGTGGCCGCTGCGCCAACTCCTGCCGTGGCAGCCAGCGTTCCAGCAACCTCGCCCGCTGTGGGCGCGAGGGCTGCTGCTCCTTCTGCCAGGCCCCCCAAGTAGCCGAAGGCCCCGCCCACGCCCTCGGCGGCAACGGCAACCTCTCCCTCCTCTGCGGCCACAGCTGCCGTCTCCTCTATGGCCTGTGCTGCGCCACGCTCCACCTCCTGCGCGCGCTGCCCCGCCTCGTCCAGGAGGCGCTCTACGTCGTCGGGTCGACCGATGATCTGTGGTGGCTGCGGCTGCGGCCCTGGGCGGGGCAATACGTTCATGCGGACGTACTCGGCAGCGTCCTGGGGGAGCTGGGAGCGGAAGGCCTGCACTGCTGCTCCTGCGCCCACAAGGTCCGCTGCTGCCTGCGCTCCATCGGCCGCGCTGCGCAAACGGCCCGTGATGGAGGGCGGCCCCTGACCGTTGTTCGTCAGCGCGTCGGCCTCTGGGTCTCCAGCCAGGTCGTCCTCCGCCTTGGCGCATCCGGGCCAAGTCCTCGTCCGTGGCCTCTGCTGGAGTGCGGAAGCCTTCCTCTGGAATCGCCCTCAGGGGCGTGTGCTGCAGAGGCTGCGGGTTGGGGTCCTCGCTGGACTGCACGAAATCGTCCAAGTAGAAGTGGCTCGTGACGAACGTGGTGGCTTTGCGGTCCGGCTGGTCCAGGGGCAGCGGCTCGTTCCGCTCCAGGTAGCCCACAACCTGCTCGAAGCGCGGGCGCTGATTGAAGCCGTGGGACCGAAGCGTCTTCATTTACAGTTGCGCAACTTCGCCCGCTGCGCGTTCCACGCCCCTGCGCTCGGCGCGCGCGTAGCGCAGCTGAGGGACCTGGCGGTGCACTGCCTCCGTCAGCCGGCTCACGTCGTCCAGGTGCCGCTGCCCCTCCTGGGCTACCCGGCGCTCGCCAAGCCAGGCGTTGAAGGCCCGCGCCTCCTCCAGCTCTCGCTGGCGCTTCAGCAGCAGCGGCTGCAGGTCGTAGCTCGGATACGTCTTTCGGAACCACCGGAGCATCTGAGGCTCGTTGCGGGGTTCAGGGGACATCATGGTTTTTACACTAGGACGCAAGCTCCCGCCGTCAGCCGGTCGTACGCCGACTGCCTCTCCAGCATGCGCATGGCGCGCTCGCTCGGCCGAGGCGCTTCTACGGACTCGGGCCGTACCTCTCTATGTACCTCGGGCTCGGGCTGTACCTCGGGCTCGGGCTGTACCTCGGGCTCTAACTGCGGCTCGGGCATGGGCGCTGCCTTGGGCGCAGCCTTGGGCTTGGGAGCTGCCTTGGGCTTGGGAGCTGGCGCGGCAACTGCCTTGGGCGCAGCCTTGGGCGCAGCCTTGGGTGCTGCCTTGGGTGCTGCCTTGGGCACGGGCGCTGCCTTGGGTGCTGCCTTGGGCGGTGCCTTGGGTGCTGCCTTGGCCGCGGGCGCTGCCTTGGCCACGGGTGCTGCCTTGGGTGCAGCCTTGGGAGCCGTCTTGGGCTTTGTGGGAAATCTCACCCTCTTGGGACGGAAGGGGGAGTCCGCCTCATACGCCGGCTCCGTGGGCAGGTCGTCGATCATTTTTTTCTCTTCGCCAGGTCGTCGATCATTTTTTTTCTCTTCGGCAGGGGCAGCTCGGGCGGCAGGGGCAGCTCGGGCGGCTTCGGCTTGTTTTTGCTGCCCGGGGGCCTGCCTCTAGGCCTTGGCGCCGGTTGCGCTTGCTTCATCGGTTTTTTAATAGAAGATATTTTTTTTAAAGACCTTCGGGGAATTAGACGTGATCCAAAAACAGCTCGAAGGACAAGGACGAGCCCCGCAGTCGGACGACTTGGCCTTCCAGGTCTGTCAGCCGGAAGCGCAGGTGTCTCAGGGTGATGGGGCCCCTAACGGCCATGAAGTGCCCGTCATCGGAGCCGGTCTCCACGATGGTGCCCACGCCGCTCTTCAGCGTTATCTTGGACAGGATGTCGTCCCCCAGATTCCCCAGCACGCGGCTGGCGTTGGCCAGCTGGGGGCAGCGCAGGTAGACCTCGTTGTAGCAATTCATGCGCACGAACTCGAAGACTCTTCGAAGCGCAAGTAGAACATCTCATTCTTTGGCTTGAGGTAGTACACGAAGAGGAAGCTGTAGGGGTCCCGAGTCGCCTGCTCGTAGATCCTGTGCAGCTTGTCCTTCGGCAGCAGGGCGCTCAGCTCTTCGATGACGGCGTCCAGCTCGTGCTGGTTGCGCAGCCTCCAGCAGCAGAGGAATTGCTGATTGACCCGCACGGCTGCGCTGATTAGTCTCAGCTTCTGTGAGCTGACCCAGGTGCTGATTTGGAGGTGCCAACCGCGGATCCAGGGCGCCGTTGACCTTGTGGAGCTGCGGCGTATCAGCTGTTAAAACCCTCTAGGCCCCGTGCCGAAATTGGGTAGCTGTTCTGAGGTCCTTGTTGGTGTTGCTTCCCAAGTTCCATTGATCGCCATTTGGCTCAAGACACAATTGAGGTTCAAGATCTGATGTGTGACTGCATACATACGTGATCGGCATTGAGAGCGAAAACACTTCGCTTGCGCTGCATTTGTCAGGACTACTGTTGTAACTATCATTCCTTCTCCCTTACAACGTTTACACGGGTTCGGCTATAACGGCATCGTCCGTATACACCTTTCTACGTGGTTGGTATTACAGCTTGAGGGTTCGGTGCATAGCGTCCCACGGGACGTCACCTTGCCGTCTCTTGACAGGTTATCAGCCGTAGCTACAAGCTCTACACTGGACTGGGAGACAGCTGGTTTATTGCGGGTACAGGGACAATAAAGGAACGATAACCTACACAGTACAATGGCGTCTTCGGCGAGCCCAAGTACTGCAACTTTTGGGAACAGCAGCTCAGAGGGATCCAATGGATTGTTGGCTCTTCCTGCGGTGATGGATATGGTTGCAGATTCACAGGATGAACCTGGGAGCGGAGGTTCCGCGCTATTCAGCGACATATCTACTCCCACAAGATCATGGAAGCAGATCGATGTTCATCAGGAGTCGAAGAAAAGAGAATCCCCACCGAGAAGATCATCATCTTCGCCTGCGACACCACGGACGTCGCAGAAGGGCGTGAGATCGACATCGAAGGGTGGGAGGTCAAAATCACCCACCAGTGCAGATTTTCGCGCCGTGATCAAAGAGAAGAATAAGATGGAGGTGGAGATCGGGGAATATCAGAAGACACTTGATGAAATGTCGGCAGCAATGGCGAATCTTACCAAGAAGACTATGGAAGCACCATCCGGATCCAGGAGCTGGAAAGACGATGCGAGATTGCCAGCAAGCAGTCGGGACATCTAGTGAGTCACCACCAACACCACATGGCTGAGGCATGGCGCAAGTTTGAGGAAGAAGCCCAACAGATGCGCAAGGTGGAAATGAACGCATTTCAGTACGGGGAGAAGAAAGACATGGAGTCGAATATTATAATGCAACAGATGAGGCAAGCTGAAGGAACTATCATGGAGCAGAAGCGGGAGATTGCATTGATGAGATCCTACATGGCAAGCGAGAAGTCGGCCGCGCAGGAATCAGCTATACGTGCAAATCAGATACACCGTGAGGCTTCACAACAGATATCAGTTTATCAGCAACAGATCAGAGGCATAGAATCTTCTACATCTATCGAGAAGTTCAACGAGGAGGAGATGGTCCAAAGTCTGAAATCACAGTTGGAGCATGCACTCGTCAAGCGCCCCGAGACGTACTCTTTGGAGGACTCCAGGGAACAGCTGATGGCGAGGCTGAATGACGTTACAGTATTTGCGGAACAGGAATCGAAGAGAGCAGATTGCTTGCTTCGCGAAAAAGAAGAGATCGTCTAACAGTATGAGTCCGACGTGTCGATGAAGGACCAGATGATTGCTGTCGAAGGTGGTCATCGTCAGGATGCGATCTTGGAGTTAGCCCAGGTCAAAGAAGAGAAACAAGAGGAACGGTGCACGATGGACGAGAAGTCGAAGGAGGCTGAGTACTGGAGATTGACAGCTAAGGGAATGTACGATGAGTACCTCGAGGAGATGCATGAGCTTCAGAGACAACTGAAGGAAAGAGAGGCGACGCTCAAGCAAGAAGAGAGTTTTGTACGCCAACTCGATGCTGACAACGAGGAACTACGTGCACACAAGAAGCTGGAGACACAGGAAGCCTCCAGCAGCAAAGATGGACATCGTGAACGAGCAGTAGTGAAACGCGCTGAGGGAGGAACCCAGGCTAATTCAAATAGGATAGACAAGAAGGTGGCTGGGTCAGTCCCGTCATCGTCTTCAAATCAAATCCCTAATTCGTCGCTGATGCCAGGTTCGATCCTCTTTCCGTCTTTCGGTGATCCAATGATCGATGTACACCTATCCCAGATGCAAGGGGTTGTTGGGCATGTCCCACAATCCACTACTACGACTGGTGGTGGTGATGGGGGGGGAAACAACGGTACTACGCCCCCATTGGATTACGGTGGATTCCCGCCCAATGGGAATGGGCAGGGAGCGGGTCGACGTCAGTTGAGCCTCGCTGGTGGCGGAGGAGGACCTCCGGATGATCCACCCGATGATGAGGATGAGGATGACGACGACGAAGGAGATGAGGAAGACGAGGAAGAAGAAGAGGAAGAAGACGATCGGACACGGAGGAGACGAAGGAGATCGAGAGATAACCGAGAGATCAAGAATGATCGACCGAGAATCTCGAGGAAAGAGGCCGAGAGAGTATCTATTCCGGCCTGGCCAAAGATCCATCAACTTGACACCTGGAAGATGCAACTGCTGATGAATGTTCTGAGCGCATGTGCGGATCCAGATACCGACGCATGGACGAAATGGCTGGAGCAGGCTCTTGGGTTGAACCCAGACCTGGATTTGCTTAGCGATTCAGGTGGCGACAGATTTGCTACGATAGATATTAAGATGGCCATGGGCATGCAGAACATGCTGAAACAAGCACCTGACGAAGCCAAGGACGTATACCTCGATGCTACACGACACTCTGAACTACGACATCAACAAGGGGTGATCGTGAAGGGACGAGAGTTGGTGGCATTAGTTATGCAATCATTCAGAACTTCCGATAGAACGGATCTTGTCTACCACATCGAGCATCTATTCAACCTTGACTTTCCTGGCGACAAGAACTTGGTCATGTTCAGGAACAAATGGTATGATTTGCTGCTGAAGATGAGGAGCGAGGACAGACCCAGTAAGCTGGCTCTCAGAGACATCCTTTACAGGAAGATCAAAGGGAGCAAGAAGATGGAGTTCGGCCTCAATGCCTACCATAGACTACCGGACAAGCATCCTCAGAAGACGTATGAATTCTTATTGGCGTTGATCGACTATCAGATCAAGGCAGATCGGGAAGACCTGATGCTCGACATGAAGGAGAAATCGGTCAAGTCGATGATGAAGTCAGGCGGGAAGGATGCGGCTCCAGCAACTGGCAAACAGGAGAACCAGGGTGGCAAGGGCAGAAAGGGGAAACCCGGTGGACCTGATGCCGCTCCTGTGCTCCCAAAAGCCAAGGCAAAGGGCCACGCTGGCAAGAACGGCAAGTCCGACGGTGCCAGCGACAGAGGCAAGAGTCCGGGCGGAAGCAAGGATAACCCCTGCTGGTACCACTTCAAATCGGCGAAGGGGTGCGTGAAAGGGAATGAATGCACCTTTTCCCACAGCAAGAAGACGGAGCATAAGTTGGAGAGCATGTCCAAGGGGAAAGGAAAGGGCAAATCCAAGTCCAGATCATCGTCACCAAAGAGGGATGATGGAGCATGCTTCGCGTTTCAGAAGGGGAAGTGCGATAAGGGAAGCGCTTGCAAGTATAGGCATGAGCTCATCAAGAACAATTCAGCTCCAGCAACGTCAAATGACAAGGCGCAAGCCAAGTCGAAGGCTGCCGCCAAAGCCGCAGCGCCTGCCATTGCGAGGAGGGCCATCGCAATGCCCGCGATAGTCCTGAAGCAATCGGCTCCTGCAGGGAAGGTAAGCTTCAAGAAGGACGTTGATCAGGTCGAACCGGACGAAGCCGAGACTGTCTACCACGAGCACGATGACGACGCGATGAGCGAATCATCGAGATGGTCTGGCGAGTCCGAGATCCCCGAGAAAATGGTGTGGTTCAAGGAAGTGCTCGACGTCGACGAGAATGGGGAGATCACCTACCTCGAAGACGAGAGAAGGCAATGGGAACGAAAAGGGGAATGGTACGGTTATGAGGACAATGAGAATGAGCCTTATCAGTACGTGTACGTCGACGAGAAGAAGTTCAAAAGCAGTGATCATCGTGAATTGTCAGCCTATCAAGTCCAACGATCATTGATACGTGCGAAGATACTGAGAGAAGTGGTGGATGATGTATATAAGAAGCACTACTTCCCGGTGACCAAGGAAAGCAGCATAATGTTCGAGTATGATCGGAACAAGGACGAGATCAAGGAATCGGCTGTCGACTGGAAGAAGCAGCATGGTATGCCGAAGAACGTTTTCGCCATGTCAACGTGCATCAGCAAACGGGTGAAATGGTTGATGGACACCGGATGTGGTCATGATCTCATTGGAAGAGCCAAGGCGAAGAGCCTGGGTGTCGACATCGTGAAAGATGACGACGAGATCGTGTTCCAGACCGCGAATGGTTCCACTTCCACATCTGATGTGGCCAAGATAGTCGTGGACGAGTTGGACGAGACTGTCGAGCCGCATGTATTGGATGAGACACCCACGGTATTGTCAGTGGGGAGGAGATGCATGAAGATGGGTTATGCATTTCACTGGATGCCTGGTAAACTACCTTTCATGGTTACGCCAAAGCAGGGATTCGTGCACTTGCAGGTCAAGGACGACATCCCGTACCTAGTGAGTGATGGTAAACTTCGGAGTAACAGGCATCGCCCTACGATAGACGACCTCAAGGAGCACTTTTCGGAAGTATTGGCGATGGTAACGAACGACGAGGCAGATCAGGGAGGTGACGATGAGAACGACGTCACACCCGCCGCTGTCGGTGAGTCCGCAGGGGCCGAGGGCGAACACCACGACGGGGCATTCGACTTCGGGCCACCCGGAGGAGCCGGTCCGGTACGTCCGCCTCCCGTGGCTGAGGAAATACCTGTAGATGTTGGGTCAGTCCCGCATCGACATGGTGATGCCGAAGCTCACGAGGAAGAGGTTGATGAAGATGATCCAGATGCCGGAATCGAAGTAGACGTGTACGAAGGATCATCAATAAAGAGGAAAGTGGGAGTCCTCAAGAAGGACGCCAACTCCATAGCTCATTTGCTTACACACAGATACCGAAATCCCTTCTGCGAATCATGCGTCAAGGCGAAGATGAGACACTTCAGATCACGAACGGGAGCATTCAAAAGAGAAGTGAAGACGTTCGGTGACCTGGTGACGTTCGACTTTGTGACGGCATCAGGGAGATCATGAAGTGGAAGGCAGGTATGCGCTCATCATCCGGGACATATATACCGGAATTATCATGGCTTATCCCACCGCGAGAAGAGACACTGACTCAGTCGTCAGGGCTATCAAGCACTTCTGCGGGAGGAGGAAGATCAAGCAGGTATATTCGGATGACGGCCCGGAACTGATCAATGCGTGCGTGGAGCTGAAGCTGAACCACGACCTATCGCTGCCTGGACGGCCGCAGAACAATTCCCTTGCTGAAAGAACAAATCAATTCATCATTGACCAGACTTCGGCTTGTCTAGTACATGCCGGTCTACCCACGTGTTATTGGGTGCAAGCCATCACCACTCTGTGCCATCTCATGAACATCGAAGAGGTGAACGGATCGAGTGCATGGATGAGGCTGCATGGCGAGGAGTTCAAGGGCGAGAAGATACCTTTTGGTGCGCTAGTGGACTTCAAGCCGAGCGAAGCACGAGGGGGAAAGAGGGAGAAGTTCGAGCCGAGAGGGGAAACTGGTATATTTGCTGGATATGTGTTGAGCACCGGTATGCATTGGGCAAACAAGTATCGTGCTTGGGCACTTACTGCATTTGCGGGTGCAGAGCTGAACATCAAGAAGGCAAAGGTTCCACCTCGGTTGAGAATGCCACATCAGACGGAGAGGATGATTCTGAAATCTCCTCTGACATTCCCAATACAACAGAAGTACAAGGTTGCCAACGAGACTTTGGAAGGAATAGAGATGTCTATCGATGCAATCGGTCTGGATGCACGTGACCGCCTGATCGAGGATGAGGACTACGAGCCTGAATTGCTGCAGAGTGACGAGAAGCGACTGCTTGACGATGAAGTCGATCAGATCGCTGGTCTACTGCTCGACGATGGCCCGGAAGTAATCGCCGGAGATCGGGGGGATCATGCAGGAGAAGAAGATGCTAGACCGAGCTCCTCAAAAGGGAAAGGAGATGGACACCCTAAGGGCGATGAAAAGGTTGCGAAGTCCGACCTTCCACACGTGTCAGTTGGGCTACCCGGGGATGGTATCACGTACGTCAACGACGATGGCAAGGAGGTTAAGATCGACAAGGCCGGGAGACCGTATCCTGTCGGGAAGGACGGATTCAGGCTAATGAAGACATCGAGACCTCCAGAGTTCACTCCTGAAGAATGGAAGATGATGAGTAAATATTACACCAAGGAAGAGAAGGCCGAAGTGAAGGGCGGTGGCAAAAGGAAAGAGGAAGATCCCAAGAGTAAAGAGTCTGATATTTCCGCGCCGGCAGAGGCACGGACATTACAGATGCCCGGTGGTAAGAGAATTCGAGCGATGCTTCGGAACCGCTGGGGTGGAGTAGAATGGCAGTACAATTGGGGATTGCGGAAGAACATATCAAAGATCAAGAACCCAATGGATGGGAAGCACTTGGCTGAGCTTGAATGGGTCAGGATTGTTGTTAATCCTGTCGACGGGGTGGTTGTTCTCATGGATTCCAAACAGTCCCAAGACGTCATGAGACGAAACGTTCAGCTTGAGAAAGAATTTGAGTGTCTGGTGGTAATTTATGCCTGGAAGTTCAAGTCTGAGGAGCGATCAAAGTCGACTCCAAACTGGACGAAGGCGGTTGCATCAGTCATGGAGAGTCATAAAGACGAAGCTGAGACAGCATCGGGGACGGATCCATCGGTCGACGAATCGACGGATCTTACCTGGTATGAATGGGAGGAGTCTGCTGAGGTAGTTTCTGGAAAAGTGCCACTCGCAATGCCTGCGATAGGCGAAGACGGTGAAGCCAAGAAGTACCCATCGATGCCGTGCGTGACTTCTGAGCGGATACAGCACAGAGAGAAAGCTGTGAAAGTTGTACGATTCTTCGACGCTTTAGTATCCAGGCCGGTAGGCCGGAAAGAGATGTTGACCAACCCTGATGCATTGGCATCAATGAAGAAAGAGTGGTCGGGATTAATCGACCAGGGGGTCTTCGATCTTGGCGCGGTGCGTGAATATGACGCTGTAGCCAGAGAAGCAAAAGCGAAGGGGGAGGAAATACACATGGCTCGCGCACATGGCATTTGCGTTGAAAAGCACTCACAGTTGCCTGTTGGTGATCCTAAGAGGAAGTTCAAGGGTAGAGGCGTGTTGCTGGGGAACCAAGTGAAGAACCAAAGCTTTGAGGCTGCGATGTTTCAAGATTTGGGGAACTCTCCTGCTTCATTTGAAGCCTCGCGTTGGGCGGATTTTCTGGGTTGTCATGATGGCTGGGATGTGCAGATGGCCGACGCTGTTCAGGCGTATATACAGGCCACCTTGAGAGGCACGCCGTGTTGGATTGAATTGCCACCGGAGGCCGTGCCAAGTGAATGCAAATGGGATAAGTACAGAAGACCAGTCGTCCCGTTGAGGAAGGCGCTGTACGGACACCCAGATGCGGGAACATTTTGGGAGCAGCACTGCGATGAGTCGGTGCGTGCCGTTGGTTTTGAGCCCATCGGCGAAGAATGGCCTTCAGTGTACATTCACGAAAAGCTCCAGCTTGTTCTGGTTGTGTATGTCGACGACTTCAAAATGGCAGGGCCGCAGAAGAACCTTGCCCAAGGGTGGAGCATGTTGCGTACACGTTTGAAGATTGAGCCCGAGACTGGACTTGACATGTACCTTGGTTGCAATCAAAGCAAGGGAAACGTCACTCTCGGGAACGGACACCGAGTAACAACGGTGACCTATGACATGGAACAGTTCCTACGTTCCTGTGTCGACCGCTATCTTGAAGTGGCGGGCGACGTGAAGTTGAATAAGGTTGTCACCCCTGAGTTGCATGAAGAAACAAAGAATCACGTCTCACGGAAGCCTGCCAGAGAGGGGCCGTCAGTCGTGTGCAATTGGTGTAACAATCTTGTGCCCACCGACGGTTCTGCCACAGTGCCGGACCAACGGGGAGGGACTCCTGAGTTGGCCATGAAGGAGCCCGTGCGTGGACACCTTGCTCCGCATGCCGCTAGCGTACTGATGAAGTTGCTGTACGGTGCGCGGATTGCTCGCTTCGATTTGTTGCGGCAAGTGAATCGCCTAGCACGGAACGTGCATAGGTGGACTGACTCCGATGATCGGGGTTTGCATCACTTGATGTGCTATGTGCATCATACCAAACATTGGCGCATGGTCGGTTGGGTTGGAGACCCTATGGACGATGTGCACTTGGCCTTGTATGCGGACGCTGACTTTGCGGGATGCATTGACTCGCTGTGTTCCACCTCCGGTGGACACTTGAATATACAAGGGCCTAATACCCGGTTTCCGTTGTCTGGCAGCTCTAAAAGACAGGGTTGTGTGAGTCACTCCACTCCCGAGGCCGAGATTGTTGCGGCCGACGTTGCCATGAGATCGATGGGTATGCCCGCTCTCAAGCTGGTAGAGCGGATTCTCAAGAAGTCACCGAACTTTGTGTTCTATGACGATAACAAGGCTATGATCGGTGTCGTGCGATCGGGGAGGAACCCCACGATGCGCCACCTTGAGAGAAGCCATGGTGTTAGCATTTCGTGGATGCATGAGATGTTCACACGTGATTACATGTACTTGGCGTATGAGGTCACCGACAGGATGGCGGCCGATATTTACACCAAGGCGTTCAATGATGGGCGCAAATGGAAACATGCATGTTTGCAGATTGGTCTACTTGACCCGAGCTTGCTGTCTGACCCGGATACCCTCAAGGCGCTCACACCCACGTGTGATCCCATAAAGGGGACCATGCAGACCGCTTCGGGGACAGTTGACGGAGTTCCAACATTTCCGTACACACACATACCGATCATGCCCCCGGACCTATGGTGGTCTGGATTAACATCCAAAGAGGGATTGCATGAGCATGAAGGACATGATCCGGTTGTTGTTGCCAAGGGACCCAGGTTGATGCGTGTGAAACCTCCACTCGCGGTTATGACACCGTTTGGGAGCAAGTGGCTTCGTTCCACTTGGTTTCTGAAGAATGGGTCGTGGCTCAAAGTTGAGGATAGAGTTGACCCGGGGCTACAATGTGTGCGAATTGATGGTTGGGTTGAACGCGCAGTTTGGCAGTTTCATCCCGTACCGGTCGCTGCACCGGCGCGGGAACGGTCTCCACGGCCACGACCAATTCACGTCGGGTCCGGGGATGTTGACATGCAGTCCGTGCTGGCCGCATTTGTTGAAGAACTGTCGAACGAGCGCATAGAGTTGAAGTGTGTTAACGACCTTGCTTTGGAAACGTTGCTCCGATTGAAATTGCTCATGCGTTGTCTGCATATCAATCACGAGCAGCTTGTCCCTGGTCGTTGTTTTGTTCCGTATCGCATTGCGGTGAAGCACAAGCCACAGTTAGCGCCGGGTATTGAACTCGCGATGGTCAAACATGACGGTGGTGTGCTTCGCGCTCCTGTTCATGTCTCGCTTCCTGGTATGAGAACTCGCACAGTCGTCACTCTTTACAGTGTTGACTTGGCTCGGCCCATCGTGCTGATGGCATGTTCCGAACCACGTAACTGGTTCACTGCTCTTGCCCGCCATGACGGGCCGCAGGTTGTCACCATAACTCTGGTTGATGACTTACTGAGCGAGTACGGGGGGAGAATCGCCAGACATGTGCTTACCAAACCTTCCGATTTGTTGTTCTTCGCCGGGCCTTGCACGGGGGGATCATCATGGGCACGCCTCAACAAGACTCGCGGCATTGACACCGCAGAGAAAATCGAGGCCAAACAAAGAGAATTTTGGAGATTATTTGAACGGTTCGTTGAAATTAAACGGCATGCCATGACAAAACGAGCTGCGATTTTGTTTGAGTTGCCTGGAAGTTGTGATTATTGGAAAGATGAGAGACTGCATGAGGTCGTGCATGATGGGACTAGTCACGAGTTTGATGGGTGTCGCTATGGCTTGAAACAAAGATATGCAAAGAAACCCATGCCAATCAAGAAACCATGGAGAGTTGTCTCATGGAACTTTGAACTTGGCGGCTCGTTGTCTAAGAAATGCAATGGAAACCATGAGCATGGACCTTGTGCTGGTCGTGAAACCAAAGAAACCCAGTTGTACACGTCTATAATTGTGGGTGTGATCCTTCGCCGTTTTCGTGCTCGAGCAAGGTGCCTCAAACCGGCACCGTTGAAACTCGCTCTTGCTTGCATTACGCGAAGGAGATCGCGGAAGCACCAAGCTACTGCGAGCGAAATCTGCACCACCCCAACTGCACAACCGAGGTGCTGGGCCAGTCCCGAACCTCTGGTGCATACGGGGAGCTGGGTCAGTCCCGAACCCCAAGCTTCAAGAAGGAGCTGGACGAGTTCGTCACCTCAATCTGAAGCTGGGATCATATTGGGACTATTCCGTGGCTTCATTTGCAGCTGCTTATTTTGGGTTTTCCTGGTTCTGGAGAATATCATCAAGATGTCTGCCAATCCGAATGTCGTCAATACGAATGAGTTCTTCTGCGTGCCTGTTGGGAAATCTAGGCAAGCAGCAATCTTCTTGGGAAATTTGGTGAAGAACGCCATCGAGGAAGGCAAGAGGATACCCAAGAGGATGGAGGTGAGCAGCGACCTGGGTATGTGCGTGAAGTGGATCGAGGACATCGGCGTCCCCGCTATTTATGCATACTCAGCGTACTATTCTGCCAAGGGCCGCGGGATGATGAAAGGTGAAGGGCAGTCTATGAGGGTTGCCTTAGAGTTCATCAGCAAAGTTTTCGGACAGCTTTCTGCCGACGAATGTATGCTTGGATGGAGGGAATTCTGCAGCAAGGGAAAGAAGATCGTGTCGGCGCTGAACCAACTTTGCGGTGAGGCAACGATGCTGGCGAAGAACCCCGAGTTGCTCAACGTAACCAAGTACTGCATGGAAGGGGCGGATATGTTGAGATCAATCGCGAACATCTGGGATCTCGCACTAGGCGTGGCCGAGGACAACGATGAACGGTCGTTCAAAGCAGCATTCCACCAGAACACCCCGGTTGGGGAGGTGTACAAAGAATTCATCAACGACGAGTCATCTAGGGCATCGTCATCGAGAAGGTGGAGGAGCTCTGAGGAGTTCCAGACACTGCAGAGTTTGAGAGGCACGACCGGAGAATCGCAAGATACAGAGATCGAAACTGGGGGAAAGTGTTCACGTTGAGCGTGATCAAGGCTCCCAAGATCGACTCCTACGGTCGTGGTTCCAAGGACGACTACCAGAAGAATTGGGACCTTGGGTTGATCTACCAGAATGAGCTGCAGGCATCGATGAAGAACCTCGCATATGCACTGAGGAGGGATGAGAATGCCAGCCAGAACAACCTATTGCGCTGGATGATCTGTGGGTCAACCCCCAGTGACATCTCTGATGCGTGCATCGGGGCGGTCAATTCGCTCATGTGCGTATCGTTCATCATGAGGAGATTGCAGCCATTGCTCGGTGAGAAGGACTCCAAAGATCAGTCGTATACAGCTTATTTCCGTCCAGACAAAAGGGAGCTGAACGATCTCTACCGGGAGATTGAGTACGCCAGGGATTTCCTATGGTGCATCGATATGATCTATGAGTCGAAGCTGCCTGCGATGAACATCAACTCCATCAGTTTGGCACCGCACGCGGCTGACAGGGCCGCTGAGAACCAAGATCGGCGCAAGTGGATAAGCTGGATGAAGGAGATCGAGAAGAAGGCCGAGAAGGACGTCATGATCGAATTCTTCCAGAATAAATACTGCACGATTCATGAAATCGAGAGGGAGCTGGAGAAGTACCCCGAGGATTTCGTGGTTGGGGAAGAGCCGACATGGTGGGTGATGGGCTCATCGAAGACGGAGCCGCCACGGAAGACGGAGCGACAGCAGAAGTCGGCATCAAGCTCCGGACAAAGGAGTCAAACCGCTGGTGGGTCAGTCCCCCAGCCGGGAGCTCCAAGTGGGGGGTCGCAAGCCAGCGATGCTGTCAAGATCGACAACGAGATCATCGACTCCATTTTCCGAATGAACTCTGGCGGTGACGACGACAGATGGGTAATTATCAACCCAACTGCTGGACATGATACCTACACTTCATTCGAAGGGGGTACCACTTTGGGCGGAGCGACTGTCAATGTGAAATTCAACATAGACAACAATACGGGGTACCCAATCATACAAACTGTATTTGGGCCGTGTCTTGCAGAAGGCAAGAACGCAACATATTGGGAGTGTATGCTGAGATGCCTGACCTCTTCGCTATTGCACTTCGAGGAGAAGACCAGCGCGGAGAAGATCATTCTTTCCTATGTTGGGAAGGGAAATGCGGCATGGCTACAGCTGTATGCTTTTTTGTGTGCCCAAACAGGATGCTTGATTACTGGGCGCCTTCCGGGCGCCAAAGCCATCAACGCGTTGATTCAGGCGGAGAAGAACCCGGACAACGCACCTGGACAGTTGAACCGGATTATCAATAGGCAGAAGAGGAGCCCCATTGGCGAGGCGACGATTCGCGACATGAGGATCCACAAGAAGAGCTTCTTGGTCCTGGATTGGCCCCTGAGGGCCGTCAACTCAAAAGGGAGCACGAAGACCTTCCAGATGATGGTCAACGAACAGGGATGGACAAATATCGAAGAGAGATCATACTATGGGTCGAGTGAGCAAGTCTCCTCGCCCAATGACACATTGAGTATTATCTCCAGATTGCAGAAACTGGATAAGCTCATCATAGAACGACGGAGGCGAGACATGGATGACTCACCTGTGTCGGTGCACATTTGGGTGTCGCTCTACGATTGGGTGTGCATGAGAGGCAGGTGACCGCCAATCCTATCATTGACTCCCTGCAAAAGGCGGTATCTGACCTTGTCAACACATGCAAGGGCCTGGTCGTGGTGTGCGTGAATCGTGATGTTGCTTTCCATGGAGGAAGAGGGGACTTGGGGACGATCGCCAACAAGGTCAGCGAGATCTGCAAGGCGGCAGGCGCGCTGGTGACCGAGAACGATCGCCTGTGGCGCGGTGTCCATGCGCTCACAGGAAAGAACTACAAGATCCCTCAGAGCTCGAACCTGCAACATTTCCTCCTGAAGCGATTGCTGGTGGAGAAATCCATCGATGTGGTCACACCCAGCAACGCGTTTGTGCGTGAGCTGGAGGAGACGTGCATTAACGAGCCCGACCTTCGGTTCAACATCCCGAAGAATATGGAGGAGTCGAAGGTGAAGTTTGAGTACAAGCCGACCTTCACTGCACAATCAAAGAGAAAACAAGAACAACAAGATGAAGGACACGGCGAACAAGATGCGTTTGGGAAAGCCGATGTCGGTGATCAACGTCTTCGATGGTATTCGGTCACGGAGCTCAGCAAGTTTATCTGCGAACTTTGCGCTAGAGAGATGCAGGTGAACAAGTCGAAGGTGCTCGGACCAAACTCGAAGTTCAATCCCACTTCTTGCGTGAACTGTTGCGCGAACTGGAATGCGGACACGAACGGTATTGCAAGGTCTATCGAGGGGAAGAAAATGTACACGCGCCTCTTCGCGGAATGCGTGGTGGCAATCCCCGACCTTCAAAACCTCATGGTGGACGTCAACAACATCCAGGCCATGATCACGATTATACGGGAGCTCGCATATTCTAAACTGAAGAAGGAGCTTTCCCACGTGGGCTTCGTGAGCATGACAGTGGATCAAGCAGCACAGTTCTACAACATCGGTCACGGGAAGCAGTTATGTGCATCCCGGGATGTGATAATGTGCAAGAATTCCGAGGGGGTCGAGGAGAGAATGTCCACCTTCATGATAGACAAGGATCTTGGCAATGTGGCTTATTCGTCCTGGATCAAGAGCGTGCTCGACCAGGGAACGATGTATGAACTCCTGGGACAAACTTCAAACGAGGAATCCTTGGGAGACGTCGTCGAGATGGTATTGGGGTTCTTTGAGGTGATGTCGTACTTCCAGCACGAACTGCCACTGTGGAAGGATGCATGGAAGATCAAGAGGGAGTTCGAGCAGTCAATAGTGCGACACCTCGCTGGGAACGTGACCCACACGACGGGCCAGAACAGAAAGCGGCACAGACCGTCCGCACAGCTCGGCGTGCCCACGAAGGAGGTGCTTGACATCATGAACAAGGTCAAGCCCAGACATCCACGATCCCTGATCACCGAGCCCTCTGCACGAGGTTCCAAGAGAAAGGCCACGGAGGGCGAAGATGAGGGTCTTGGTCAAGCACCAGACCCGAGTCGAAGTTCTCAAGCCAATACTGAGAAGGAAGACAAGAAGCAGCGAGTGATCGACGGGCGGAGAGCGGCACTAGGATTCCTGGAGTCAATGGAGAAGTGCATGGGAGATATGGGAATCTGCAAGAAGTGCGCGAACCTGGCCCACGACGGCGAATGCAAGGACATTGAGGAGGCTGCTGGAAATGAGAAGGCGATGAAGGTGCTCCGTGAGCTACTCAGCAGTGACCCTGCTTCATCTGATGAAGACATGGGGGATACGGAGGAACCGTCCTCATCAACGTCCAAGGAAAGAAAGAAAGGGGGACAAGCAGGGAAAGAAACAATTGAGATGTACAGCTACACTATTAATTTGGTGGAGATGGCTGACACGGCTGAGGGAGGAGAGCTATAATGTGGTGGCGTCGACCTCACCTACAACCCGTGCGGGGACAACAGGACATTCAAGAAGACGCTTGAGATGGGATGCGACACCATCCCGTGCTACATCCCGAAATATGGCGATGTGAGTGATGTGCACTTGCCATGGGCGTATGCGTCCATCGTTGACCCCAAATACTTTCCCAAAGGTGCAATCCTTGAGCAAGTGGACGTGATGCAACTTGGCAAGAGTGTCAACTTCTGCATTGCTCCTTTCGACGGTGTTCCACTATGCAGGATTGGTGATGATCGCTCGGTATTTACTACAAGGGACCAAGCGAACCAGCTATCTCACGACCTATGCAGAGTCCTTCGACACAAGATCGGCAATTGCCGAGGAAGTGCTTTCAGGTGCGACGAGGGTGGGTGGGTCGACATTGATGCTGTCATTGACGACCGGAACAACGACATATTCCCACCATACACCACGAGAGCGAAACGATACATGGGCATCATGGAGGTGATCAAGTGGCAGGAATCCGGAAGCAGAAAATCGAGATTCCAGGTTTTGGCAGCAAGGTTTCCGAGCATCATGAAGCAGCCAGGGAGGAAATGACCGAAGCTGGCGTGGATCGGGATGACATCGACAGGATGTTCAACAGATGCGATGGATGGTACAGACCTTGGTGCATCCGAGTCACAACCGGTCACAGTGATTTTGGATTCATGAGCTCATCCTCACTGGCGAATAGGTATTCCGCAAGAATGGGTGATTCTCTCGGAGGAGCATTCCATGTGACGTATGTGGAAAACCTGCCAAGCATCGTACGCTGTGGGATAGTCCCCGGCGGAATCGATGGCGGCAACAGGCTAGCACTGCACTTCGGGGCGTTTGCTCCATGGGATGAGATGAACGTGGCGACGAAGACAACGCTACGGAACGGGAGGAGAGGGGATCCGATTGCGATCATCTATATTCCCAGTGCAACCCTCGCGCGGTATGGGGCTGGAGTCGCGGCTAATGGGACTTTCATGGTCTTTGAAGTGATCCCGTTCTATGAGGTCAAGTCCATTTGGATTGGCAAAAGCAATGGAGGGAAGCGCCTGGAGTACGCTGACATCAAGAGGGCGTACTCGAAGTGTGTGGAGAACGAGATCTGCCCTGGCTTTGTCAACTATTCCCAAGAGTCGGCTGCGATGTTCCTCCAGAACGTCGCAAAGATCAGCGAGAGGATGCCGGAGACTGAGACAGGTGCCGATAATCTGCACTACATCGTTGACATGGTTAATCGTGCCTGCGAACTCTATCGAATCAACAAGATGGAAGAGTACAATGCACAGGTCAACGAGGTCCGGGACGAAATCAGCAAAGTCGTCATCCTGAATGACGAGACATGGGAAGGACTGAGGTGCCGGATATGTCCATCATGTGCGACCGCGATCCCCACCTGCTTCTGCTTATGCCTGGAGTGCGAGGCACAACTGATCTCCATCGGAATATACTACATTCACATCAAATCCGATGACGAGGAGGACAACCAAAACCCCAACGTCTCTGGAGATGCCAGGCGTGCACAGGAAGAAGCTAACCACGATGTGGCAGCACAGGAGGATGAAGACGAAGCGGAGGAAGTTCCGGGAGAAGATGACGACATGGACACGCAAGGATATACATCCGGCTATGCGTCAGAAGAAGAAGACAGCGGTTTGCATTACCGCGACACCGATCTGGCGTCACGGGACATTATAAGTTCCCAACGGATGGCGATCTGCCTTGACGAGCCGCGTGAGGCTCAGTACATGGCAGGATTTATCGCACTCCAGCTGTCCAAGATGTGGGGGATGTTTGAAGGTGGTGAGGATAGAACGATGATTGCCAAGCTCGAGGGGAGAGAGGGCTGCCCTTACCACAATGATTTCAAGAGGTACCCCAACATCACTGAGCACGATCAGGAAGGTATACTATTGCCATCAACAACAACGAAGATTTCTCAGTCGGAGAATGTTCGGACAAGAGCCTTCCGATCGGTTGAGGAGCGTGACGAATATATCCGTATGATGGTGTGCAAATGCGAGGGACTTTACACATTCTACAAGCTGTGGATTGCAGCGAGAATCCTCGATGTCACCAAGGAAGAAATGAAGCTCCTGGTCAAGGACCGAGTGCACCCGGTGGGTGATATTATTTTCAGATGTTTTGCACTAGCTTTCAACTGTAAGTATATATCATTCGTGAGGGATGGCCTGAACCTTGGCAAGCATGGTTACACGGTCAACGTGAGCGCCATCATCTCGGCCATCGACCCGAACAAATGCGACACACCCCTGCTGGATTGGTGCCTTCGGAAAGGGCACTGGTTGCCAGAGGACTACAACAAGAAGTGTGTCCGGGCACGAGAAGCCCAGAAGAACTTGGACGAGGAGGTCCGTCGACGCACTCACAGACTGTCCATTGGGGACCGGTATGCGTAGTGAAGATGCTGATTGCGGCACGATGTGGGTTAGTCCCCATCTGTTGCTTGCGTCTCATCAACACCATTGCGACGGAACGACTTTACATTATGATATGATTTCATATATCCAAGTTGAATGGATGTGTACATGGTTACATACTCCGATGACTATGACGCTCTGGATATTCATGGATGGGGCTATTACCTTATAGATGATATCTTTTCATTATTTATGCATTGCCCATGGTATCTGGAATGGCTATGATTTGCATTGATTACTCACCGATGTTTCTTTGCCGGAGATATGCAGACCGATCTCAAGCGGGCGCGTCTGGTGGACTTTTGTGGCCAACCCATTTATGGATGACAGCTGCGCGATGCGCAAATGCGGCAGCTGGAATGTTCACTGGCGGTCAAGTGAAGTGGCCACAGTGTATTATATACACCTGCATATGGATGTGTGCTTCGATTTGAGGATGAATGTTTCACTTTTCGTACAATCGAACCCGGCATGTTTCACAGCGAATGAACGGTGTAGTGATAGCAAGTAAAAGAATGCACGACACGATTTCGTAGTTGAAGCCGTGGCCAGTGGAACGTTTTGTGGTGTTTGGATCGCATGATGAACAATGCGACCCAAATGGGGGATGTTAAAACCCTCTAGGCCCCGTGCCGAAATTGGGTAGCTGTTCTGAGGTCCTTGTTGGTGTTGCTTCCCAAGTACCATTGATCGCCATTTGGCTCAAGACACAATTGAGGTTCAAGATCTGATGTGTGACTGCATACATACGTGATCGGCATTGAGAGCGAAAACACTTCGCTTGCGCTGCATTTGTCAGGACTACTGTTGTAACTATCATTCCTTCTCCCTTACAACGTTTACACGGGTTCGGCTTTAACGGCATCGTCCGTATACACCTTTCTACGTGGTTGGTATTACAGCTTGAGGGTTCGGTGCATAGCGTCCCACGGGACGTCACCTTGCCGTCTCTTGACATCAGCCATATCGTCGATGACTACTAGCACCTGGTACAGTTTCTTCATTTCCATCTTCTTGGACGTCTCGGTGATCTTACGCTGCCTCTGGATAATGCTCCGCAGTGCAGCCTCGTCCCACTCGTCCCAGTAGGCTTGCTCCTGTTCGGTATTCACGCCCAGGTCCTGCTCTATGTACTTTTTGACGGGGACCCAGCCATCGTCGATCCCAATCGAAGGACTGAAGATGTAGATCCTTTCAAAGACGCCCCTGTACTGCTCCAGAATCAGGCTGATCAGAGCCACGGTTTTGCCGGACTTGCTGGGGCCGAGGAAAATGCCCGTGCATGGTACCAGGGGCACCACGGGGTCCGAGGACTGTTTGCTGCTGTATTCTGGCGTGGGGAATACCTTGATCTTCCCCATGACGTTCCTTTTGCGTTACTTGTCAAATTCGTTGCCAGTGCTGGACTGGCTGCGCGTTCATCCCGCTAGCCTCCGGTGGTCTCTGCCGCGGCGGGCGGGCTGGCGCCTGTGGGTTTTAAACAACTCACAGCTACACAGCTGCCTCTATTCTGGCGCGTTCATTCGTGTCGCCGCTCGCCGGGACGTGTGAGAAAACACTAAGAGTGTTCAGCGATGGCACGCGTGCGCCGGCCTGAGAAGAAGTGTCCGCACGGGCGGCGGCAGCGCCAGTGCCGTGACTGCGGCGGGTCGTCCTTCTGCGTGCATGGACGGTGGCGGGCTCATTGTCGCGAGTGCGGCGGGTCGTCCTTCTGCGAGCACGGACGACAGCGGTCACAGTGCCGTGACTGCGGCGGCACGTCGGTCTGCTCGCATGGAAGAGTGCGCACCCACTGCCGTGACTGCGGAGGCGCTTCGTACTGCGAGCACTCGCGTCTGCGGAAACACTGCCGCGAGTGCGGCGGCGCGTCGATCTGCAAGCACGGGCGACAGCGGCACCACTGTCGCGACTGCGGCAATTTTGTATGTCAAATTGAGGGCTGTCATCGGCAAGATCTCCCCTTCGCCGGAGCGGCGTGCTTGCTGCGACACATGCAGACGAAGCACGGCGACAACCCGCGCGCTGTGACCAAGAGTAAGGAGCTCGGCGCTCCGCGACGCACGGATCACCTTTGAGTACCAGCACTACCTGCCCTTCCGCGGCTGTGGGATGGAGTCGGAGACGGCCCACGCCTTCGCGGACTTTGCTCTGCCGACCCCGTGGGGCTACGTCCTGCTGGAGGTTGACGAGGAACAGCATAAGGCTTACGACCCCAGCTGCGATGTGCGCAGGGACTTTGACATGGCCGCCAGCGTGGCGCTCGGCAGCGGGCACAAGCTGCTGGTGCTGCGCTACAACCCGGACGCTTTCAAGATCGCCGGCGTGACGCGGCGGACCACCAAGAAGGAGCGCCACGCGCAGCTGATCCGCCTGCTGGGCGGGCTGCTGGCGCGCGAGCCGGAGGCGCCTTTCACCCGCCTCTTTCTCTTCTACGACCGGGCCGCGGAGAACAGCGCGCTGCCCTGCGTGGCGGAGCACTGGTCCGAGCCCGTGCGCGCCGTGTCCCGCTGCGCATGATAGTCCCCCAGAGACTAAAAGGCTGGCATGCAACTGAAGTACATGGGAAGTAAATCCTGGTTAGCTCCACACGTGGACCGGCTGCTGGGGGACGTCGCTGTGCTTCACTCTCCCTTCTTCGGCTCTGGAAAGCTGGAGTACTACCTCGCCGCCCGCCGTCCGGCCCTGGCGGTGCGTGGTGTCGACGCCTTTGAGCCCGTCGCAAACCTGCACCGCTGTTACTTAAAGCAAGACCCGGTCTTCCTGCGCTCCTTGCTGCGCCTGGCGGGGCGCAAGATTGACAGGCGCTTCTACTTCAGTCGCCTCCTGCCGGGCACTCAGAGAGGCCGCGCCGGGCGCCGGGCCGCCTGCTCGTACGTCCTGCTGCGCAACAGCTTCTCGGGAAAGTGGGGCTCCTTCATACAGCAGCGGCCACTGGCGCTGAGCAGCGTGCGGCGTCTGCAGCGGCCGCCGCGCAATGTGACCGTGCGATGCCAGGACGCACTGGCCCATCTACGCGCTCTGCCCAGCCAAGCGCCGCGGCATTGTATCTATGCCGACCCTCCCTACATCTTCCCAGGCCGCAGCATGAACTACTATGGCACGAGGAGGCGGGGGCATGACCTGGCCTTCCACTCGGAGCTCCGAGACGCGCTCTTCGCAAGCGGCCTGCCCTTCCTTGTGAGCATAAACGATGTGCCTGAGGCCTGGGAGCTCTACAGCAGGGCCGGCTCCATCACAAGGCTGTGCTCAGGCAAGAACGGCTCCAAGCCAGAGCTGCTGGGAGTGCACCGGGGCAATCCTGCTGTGGCGACAGGATTGAGTGAAGCAATCCTGCGCCCACAACAGGATTGACTGGGGCAATCCTGCGCCCAACCCAGGATTGGCAGCACCAGGCCCGCACCAGGGCCGCGCCAGGGGCGCACCAGGCCCGCACCAGGCCCGCACCAGGCCCGCACCACAGGCCCGCGCCAGGCCCCAATCCGACTTCGGTGTAGAGCGAGGTCGGATTTCCGACTTCTGTGGAGATGTGGCTCTTAGGGTGATCAGGGGCGGACCCGGGAGGAATCGAGCCCGAGACCTTTTTAGGAACGGCTTTGAGACAAGCATATGACTACTGGCAGGATCAACCAGGTTTTGCAAACCCTTGGAGTTTCGAGGCTGCAAACTCGCTTTTCCATTGCGCACTTTTCGGCCCCAAAGAGAGCGGTGACGAAGCGGCGACAAGCGGTGACATGCTCGGCGGGCTGGAGTTCGCCGCTTTTCCGGCCCGGAAAACTGAGCAAAGTGGTCGTCTGGAGCCCGCTTTCCACCGAAAACCAGCGAATTTGGAGGCTCGGGCATTCCACTTGCAGTCCGACACGAAAAACGGACTCTTCGGACTCGACCGTTTTAAGCGCTTTTTTGCACCAAAAACGGAGCCGGATGGAGCGGTGACTTCAGTGGTGACAAGCTCGGCGGGCTGACGGACCACCTCGGCGGGCTGTCGGACTCCGAGCCTGGACCTC
>CAUJNA010001743.1:0-58448 GCA_963377175.1 Effrenium voratum | reverse complement strand
AATCAATAAATCAATCAATCAAATCAATCAATCAATCAATCAATCAAATGAATCAATCAAATCAATCAATCAATCAATCAAATCAATCAATCAATCAAATCAATTAAATCAATCAATCAATCCAATCAATCAATCAATCAATCAATCAAATCAATCAATCAATCAATCAAATCAATCAATCAATCAAATCAATCAATCAAATCAATCAAATCAATCAATCAATCAAATCAATCAAATCAATCAATCAATCAATCAAATCAATCCAAGCCAAGCCAAGCCAAGCCAAGCCAAGCCAAGCCAAGCCAAGCCAAGCCAAGCCAAGCCAAGCCAAGCCAAGCCAAGCCAAGCCAAGCCAAGCCAAGCCAAGCCAAGCCAAGCCAATCCAATCCAATCCAATCCAATCCAATCCAATCCAATCCAATCCAATCCAATCCAATCCAATCCAATCCAATCCAATCAAATCAATCAATCAAATCAATCCAATCAATCCAATCAATCCAATCATCCAATCAATCCAATCATCCAATCAATCCAATCAAATCAAAATCAATCAATCCAATCAATCCAATCAATCCAATCAAATCAGATCAGATCTGATCAGATCAAATGTATGTATTTATTTGTTTATGTATTTAGTTAACCACACACAGTTAACCGAGCAAAACATGTCAAAACAAACAACGGAGAATGGAGCAGTTGTGCCAGACTTGTTTTGGCAAGAACCAACCAAAACGAAAGCTTCGGACACATACCAAAGACGGTGCTCTTAAGAAGTGGCTCGCTTGAAGGGACAGGATGCTACAACAAGTGGTCAGTGACCCTGTTTAGAACCGCGGACTTGCACTTGTGGCAAGTGGGTTTTGGTTGCGAACCACTTCTTATGCCCCTTTACGCGAGAAGAAAACGCAAGCACGAGGCCCCTCGTGTGGGCAAGTTTCAGGGATAAACGCCCGAGCCCTGGTATCTCTAGTTTCTGGTATGGTTACCCACTCACAAGAGTTTGCCCCCGAGACTGAAGGCATGTTACTGAGCCATAGTTAATGATTGTTGAGCCAATGAACTGGGGCTTCATGCCAGGGGTTCACCCAGATCTTTCCCCAAACCTCCGAATCAACGGCCCCAACTGGGTGGTTGCCGAAAGCGGTAAGTATCTGGCAAGTTGTCCACTATAGTTTGAACCATTTCCAAGTGGATACAAGTTGCGACTTCTTTCACCCAAATGGCTGCTCAAGTCCTTAAACTCGTCTCTTAAGATCATCTCTTTGAATCACAGGGCTGGATTCCCCCTGGAAAAGGCCAAAGGAAAATTGCGGGGCAAGGGCTTTCTCAGCTGTCTCAGCACAAGGTAGGATGCACAGGCAAAACAAGCAAGCAAGCAGGCAGGCGAGGCCATAAAAGCATGGGCACCCAGTTTGAACTGCCGACTAGATTTCACCAGTCACAACAAGCGCACAGCGGCTTTCTTGGTCCCTCCAAATAGCCTCTTTGGAGCATCATCTCTGCTAAAAACGACTGAACCAATGAGGGGCCCATGTCCTCTGCGGCCGCAAGTTTTGGGTGCCTTCCCTCAAGAGCATTTCAACTGAAACCTTGCGGCTTTCGGCTTAAAACCCCCCAAAAGAAGAAGAAAACACGCGCCCTTCCTCCCTTCGCGACTTGAAAACCGCTCGTCGCGCGCTCTCGTCGCGCTCTCGTCGCGCTCGATCGAAGATCGAAAAACTCCCCTCGCCGTGGCGCCGGCGGGGCCCAGGGACTGCAGAAAGGCGGCGCTCAGCACGCTGTTGGCCGCCCGCAGCGTGGCCGCCGGGGCGCAGGCCTCAATGAGAGGCGATGGACTCAAGGCCGTGCTCGTCGCGTCAGAGGCCCTATGAGGGGTGTTCACCACGGCGTTTATTGATTGCTATTTTTCTCTTTTTTTAATTGTGTGTTTGTTTATATATATATATATATGGTTATTGATTGTTTGTTTTGTATCTATCTTAAAAAAGAAAAAAAAAAAAAAAAAGAAAAAAAACATTGTTTCTTGTTTAATAACCCCTAACAGGGTGCCGTCAAGAAAGACACATATGAAACCTGGGAAACAGGGCGGGATGTTAATGATATATATGTTCATATATGTAAAATGGGTTGTTTGAACAAACCAGCCCAAAGGAGGAACTCCTGTGTGCGGATTCCCCATTGCGAATCACATTCGGCGAATCATATGGAGCCTGCAAGAGGTGGCTCTGACGGTTTTCCCCCTCCCTTCTCTCCTCAGTCCTTTGCTGTGGGTTTGTGTTTGTTGGATCCTTGTGGCTGTTCTGCCCCAATTGCAGGCCATGTGAAGCCGAATTGGTTCTCCGGGCCTCAGCTAAACTGTCTCCAAACTTGCATCGCGCCGTTTTGTCTTCTTTCAGAACAATGGGTCCGATCGAAATGGCAGGTATCGAAATGGCAACGCCCCGTGGTCGGATTGAAAAACACCGTTCACTATGTTGGGGTGTCATGTCGGGTTGCTTTAAGCCCTACGGGATGTGGAGGTCAACCTTTGACAAGCCAGCTGTAGTTGGTGCCTATGCAGGTTTTCACCCAGCAACCTTTGCCAGATCCAGCACTTCGAAGCAGCCAGCACTGCGTTCAAGGGAAACACCTTGGAACGGCAACTATGCCATGATCGAGCCTTCCAAAAAGGCGACATATCAAAAAATATTGCCAAAGGATCGCGCGAGAAGTGATCCTGATCGCGCCCCCCGCTTCCAGAGAGGTCATTCGTTTGCAAAAAAAAACGATCCACATCGCACAGTCAAACCGAGCCCGGCAAAAAGAGGGCAGGAACAACAAAACAGACGGGCATGGCATCGGGGTGTTTCTTGCCAACTTGCAGTTCTGCAAAAGCATGCTGTCAAGGCTGAGTTCTGAAGTGCTTATTGGACTTGGCACGTATGCAAGTCACTTCCTCATCCAATAACCCAAAGAAACAAATCTACATACATTGCTGTTCCAAGGAAGTTTCATTTAACCCCATGTTAGCTCACCAATATTTGTGTAAATCATGAAGCTCATCAACCCCACATAGCTAGGTGTGTTCCGCATGGCACTTAAAAGTTTGTGCATTCCTTCACAGAATCCAAGCTTCAAAGCCCAGCCAAGCCAATCCTGGGCTGACTGAAGTGACATCCTCACCCCAGCGAAGTTCTGCTTTAAACCTAAACTTCGAGGCCCTATGCACCCGCTCTCAGCGGGCTTGCCGCTTCGTAAAAAGGAAAAGCGCGCTCCAGGTGGGACTCGGAGTAGATCAAAAAATCCCTCCATTCTGACCGAAGAGATCCGTTTCCCGGCCCCTTCCGAAAAAAATTGGCTTGAAAGCCAAAAAGAAACGCCGCTTTGCGACCCAGTGGCATGGAGCCTTTCAGTGGCCAACCCATGTTGCCCATAAAAACGAGGGAGGCGATTTTCCTGCTTTTGGCCTGGGAAATGAGCATTTGGAAGAGAACTTTGTGAACATCTCGAAAAACATGTCTCGCTTCCGAACTGGCAAAGCCCGAACGCCCAAGCTGACTGAGTGGGACCTACTTTGAAACCGACAGGGAACGCCCTGGCAGATGGGAAACCACCTAACCTCCTAAGCTCCAAACCACCGCGCTCCGTAGCACCACCTAAGGGCTTCCTGGTTTTCCTTCATGATCCTGCCCCCCCCCCAAAAAAAAGAAGTAAACTGTCCCTTCGAAGCGCTCCAAGGGAGTCATCGGGGGCGATGGCAGGGCATCGGCAGCAGTGCATCGCAGGCGCCGAATCGGTACGATCCGAGGGGAGTGCGCCAGAAAATTATTAGTACCAAAACCCAAAAGACGTGCGGGTGTGTCTTGGAACATGGTTCGTCCCGCACAGAAAGTGATGTTGCTTCCTTTTGTTTCCCTTCAACCCAACCCAACCCAAATGTGGGTGTGTCTTGCTATGGGTCCCCAACAAGATGTGATGTTCAACTTTTGTTTCCCTTCAAGCCGACCAAAAAGAGGGAGCGCCCTAAAAGCAACATGTACCAAGTGCGCCCCAAAACCAGGACAGGCAAAGTAGGTCCCTCGGACCAAAACCTGTTGCCGAAGCTTCGTCCTGAAAACTGCAAAAAAAAACCTGTGAGTTGCTGAAGCTGCACGCGAGCAGCCACCAAACCCGTGCTTGATCCTCGGCACATGCATCTTGCTTCGCATGGCATGCTTCACCAATGGTTTGCGGTTGTGCTTTCTGTGCATGTGGAAAAACGGCATGATTATTCTACGTCAAACACAAGTGCCCGACCAATATGGTATGTGAGTGAAAAGTACGAATGTTCCACTGACGCCAATCTCCCACCTCACAGGTTGGATGCAACGTAAATGCGGGTAAGCGAAAACAAAGCACGCCGTAGGTGTGTTCTAGTGGAGAAACAACGAAACCTGAGTTCATCAAAGTCATGAAACCCACCTTCACAATCCAAGTTCAAGTAAAGGAAAAAAAAAAGAGAAGAAAAAAATGGAACGCGGAAGCAAGCCAGCAAGACAAATCATCTGCGCGACACGTGTTTTGGGTTCCATGTACATTTTAGTCGGCGTAGGGGCTCTACATCTCCCCAACCTTCAGAGACCCCAGAGGATACTCTGGCGGGCGAACTCGAATGCTCCCCACCCAAAACCGCCCAAAACAGAGCCCTCAAGACAGGATTCCCGGATGTCCCCGAACAAACAACGCAACATCCAAGAACGTGTTTTGGCCCAAAAAATGACGCTTAAAACCTCAAGGGTAAAATTAAAGAGCTTTGGGAATTGTTGAGCGAATGGCAGCTCTTTTCCTGTGGCAATTAGAGCCTCCATTGCGGTACGTGTACATCATGCTTCATGCATGCGGATAGGACTGAACCAAAGAACAATCCTCAATGCTGCCTTCCTATCCGCGGACACTTGTGCACCTGTCGCCCACTTTTGCAGTGGGGACACTGATACACATTCTGTCGGCAGCATTCGGACCGGTAGATGGCCCGCCGCTGTTTGAGGGGTCTGCGTAGCCTGCACGGCGCACCAGCCTCCAAAGGGCTTTGCCTTGGCCTTGGGCTCTGCTTTGGGTGTTGGGCTTGGGTGCTGGCTTGGGCGTGGCCTTGGCCATGGCCTTGGGCATTGGAGGCCCATCGCCGGAGGCATCGTCATCGCTACCGTCATCGCCGGAGGCATCGTCGTCGCTGGAAGGGAAGCATCGCCGTGCACGACCGAGGTGAAGACGCTCTGCGCCAGCGCATGAGGGCCCTCAAGAGCGTGAGCTTCCAGCTGCCCTGCGAGGAGGACGTGCTGCCGAGCGCCTTCGAAAACAAGCCCCTGTGCGTGTAGAAGCGCCTCGGCACCTCCGACTAGGTGCGGAAGTTCTGCGTATGGGCGCAACGCCCTGATGCGTGCGCTGAGCTCGCAGGGCGATCTTGTGGACAGTTACGACCCGGTGCTGAAGGTGCACTTCCTGGCCTTCGACGGGCACTGCTACATGTCAAGCTGCAAAGCGGGCGCTGGAGCGGCAGGCGGCGCGCGTGCTGTACCAAGGCGAGGCGAGGCAGACCCTCCCTCCGATCAGGGAGTGGAGGCACTTCGCAGACGTGTAGCGGCTGTTCTGGTGCGAGGACCTGAAGGCACGGCGCCAGCTCATGGCCGCCGTGCCCCGCCTCAATTGAGCTGCTCAAAACAAAGCCTGGAACGGCGGAGAGGCAGAAGACTTAGACGCTGAGGGAGAGGTGGACGTGGTGACTGCAGGCGCAACGAGCTGGCCAACGCGCCTTCCCGCCCGGCCGACGACACAAGGCAGTCCCCGGCTGGTACCAAAGGTCTTGCTGGCAGCGATGCTGGACACGGGCGTCTGCCGCTGGGCCACATTGTGTCGGAGAGCCACGTCTGCACATGGACGCAAGGGCGAGGAGCACACCAAACCTAGTGAACGCGATGATTGGCTGTGGGCGCGCAGCATGGAGGTGGTCTACAGCGTGCGCAGCAGCAGCAGCAGCGAGCTGGACGGGGCGGGGGCGGACTCAGGCCTTCCCCTACAAGGGCGGCCCATCCACGACGACGGCCCTGGGCTTTGAGCACTGCTTTTTTTTTGTCACCAGCACGCCTTGAGGCAATTGCCATCGGTCGCGAAAAACCTGCTAAAATACACAAAGGTAGAGAGGTGAAACATATGGTGAAACGTCACTTGAAAAAGCCGACGAAAACACAACAGGTCACAGAGGAGCCAAAACAAACAGACACAGCCGAACCAAAGACAGCCAAGAACCACCGCAAACAAACAAACCGAGAACAGAAAGTGATTTCGCCAGCACGCGGAAGTGCATGTTGAAATAAATTACGGGCAAAAAGGAAGACACCAAATGCATTGGCAACGCGCGGAGAAAACAATGTGGCTGAGCGGGGCACAGACCACATAGTCCACTCGCGGAGCGCACTACACTCTGCCGGGGGCACATTTGCGCATCGTTAACCCCCGTACATGGCCATGCAGAGGAGCATATGCAATGGAGCAACGTTGGAGGCCACACACACTAGCCAAGGAACGTGCAAGAATTAGGGCAAAAATGCCACCGAGGTGACAAGCAAAAGGCATGCATGAATTAGCCGGCTCACAGGCATCACCTGTAGCCGCAGGGACAACTTCGCGGCAATGCGAGCCAGCGAGGCAGCCCAGCAGCGACACAGGAGTGCTCACACATTGGTCAACACACAAGTGGGCCAACTGCAAGGGCCGCACGGCAAAAAGAAAGGGACCATGGGCTGAGCGGGGCTCAAGACCACATGGTCCACGTGCTACACTGCAGGGAGCAGTGTAGCCGGTCGGTGGGGTGTCTGAGTGCTGGGACATCCGCCAGAGCGGTGGCCCTTCCCTGAAGATGTGCCCTACTGCCAAAAGGAGCTGCTGTGTGCAGTAGACCAATGCCCATATCAGGCATGACACGCAAAGGCAAGCAGGGCAGCAGCAACCGGACGATGAGCCCATGATGGCTACATGGCCGGCCTGCCAGGCACATTTTCCAAGTTCCCATGGCACAGCAAGTGGCAAGCGGCCAAACGGTTAGGGTTTGGGCCCATCGCGGAGTTGCTGTTTTGGGAGTAATGGTAGGCTATAGTCCTGCTATAGCTTGAGACTGTCTGGCCATCTGGTTGTGTCGCCAAGCACGTGGTTCCAAGAGCCCAGACCTTGCGGGGGCCTGGCGCGGCGCAGGTCCTATCGCAAAGGCATTGGCGGACTGCCGAATGGTTAGGGTTTGGGACGCAAGGCAATTGGCAGGAGAGAGACCGCAAGACCGAGCGGTGCACGGTACTAGACGGCACTTCCGCCCCAGGATCAAAAAGCACGGGTGCACCTCCGGAGAATTTAATTTCGGGGGTAAGGTAAGCCATTTCATGGGCCACCTAGGCTCACACGTCCGCTAAGGCAAGGGGCAGTGCGGTTAGGGTTTTGGGTGGGCAGAATGGCAGGAAGGGGCCGCGAGACCGAGCGGGGCACGGTACTACACGGCCCGTCCCCAGAGCGACATGGCTACACGAGAGGGTGTTCCTAGCCTAAGGAGCAAATAAGTTCCACAGCCAATTTGGAGCAATGATGCAACAGAGCACCGTGAGACCGGCGGGGGGCCGATACTGCACGGAGCTCTGAGCAGAAGTGATAAAGCTGCAGACCATGGGTTGCTCCCTACGGCCTGCGGACCAGCGTCTTTTCAGCGCCTTCTCGGGCGACTGCCCGAGCTGCCTTGCTCAGCAGCCCGCGCCTGAACCCGTACGATATTGGTGACCGTGTTGAAACCGCTAAGCGAGGGCTCCCGGAGGAAGGCGCAGGCCGCCTGCGTATTTTTGGGACCTTGATTCAGGAAGGCTTGCAGAGTGAGGCCGGAAGGTTCCACATGGAAACTGTCCACACTTTTGAGAATGACCTCGGCCGCAGCACTATCAAGGACAGGGGGCGCGGCTAACACGGCAGACATCCAGCGCTGAGAAGTAGCTCCCAAACGACAAGCAAAGTCCGCAAACGTCTGCCCTTCAGCGGGAAGGGGGAGCCACAGGTCGGTCCGAATGCTGCAAGGGCCGAGCTGCCCCACCAAGCCACAGTAATCCTGAACGTCAAAGTCCAAGCCCCGTTCTGCAATTGTTGTAGCAGGTGGAGCCGGTGGTGCTCAACGTCAGAAAAGTAAGGCGGTGTGTATGAGGACTTAAACCCCCCGGCATTCACGAAGCGAACACCACGCACACTTTGCACCTTGCCCTTGAGCGAGACTTCTCCCCCACCTTCCTCGGGCTGGGGGAGTGTGCGCAAAGGTGGGCCATGGCCGCGGTAGGGATATGCACCTTCATGCGATGGAGCGGCCAATCACCCGGGCCAGCACGGCCATACCATTGGACGACTTGCTCACCGGTAGCGAGGGAGTCATCACCCGCCTCAAGCTCCTCAAGTGCGTCACCGGCTAGCAGCAATTGGGCATGCTGGCGGGTGGCAATGGTGAGGGCAGCCACCCAGAATTGCGGTTGCGCTAACCGATCAAGCATCAACTGCTGCAATCTGAGCGGGGCATCACCGCCGGCAAGGGGTGCGAAGACCTTGGCAAGGGAAGTTGCCAGACACGTAAGCCAGGAGCGGAGGAACCGGATGCCGGAGCATCCGATATCATGCGCCGAAGGGCCAGGGTATTCCTAACCGTGTGCAGGCCAGCTTCGGTAACATGCAGTGTACTAAACATGACATCGCCCCACGGGTAACTAGTGACCAGCTCGGCGAAAAGACCCAGCTCATCCTTGGCCTGGGTCATTTCAGGGATGGATGACAGGCGGGTGGCAAACTCATCGAGGGCAAAGGTGTCTGGGTCAAGGTCATCGTCAATTTCGGCATCGTCTTGATGGCCCCGGCCAACAGGGCAGTCCGCCCGCACCGGACGGAATGCGGTCGCATACCAGCTGCTGGGCTTCCTCCTCTGGGCTTCCTCCTCCGTGGCGGGCAAACATTCCTGGTATTCGTCTGTGCTGGAGACGCTAACCGCATCCACCGCCTGCAAGTGGGGAGCACGGTCGACAACAGGTGCGGGTTCCGGTCCGTCTCAGAGCCCGTGTCAATCTGGTCAAGACCGGCTTGGCGCAGAGCAGTAAGGGCTTTTGTTACCTTATGAGGGGCAAGATCGCCCTCATCTACTTCCATGGGTGCAGCAGACGACGCCACCAGCGGCCAGCTCTCCCTCCGTCACGTCCATGTGTACGTCATCATCCGACTCGATATCCTGGACTTCACTCAGCCCTTGGGAGGCCTGGCGGGTGAGGTACGCGAGAGCTTGCTGCAGCTCAGCGGGCAAGTGGGAGGGCTTCTTAGCTGTCACTTTGGATTCGGTGTCAGATGGCACTTCAATTTGGGCCTTGTCCAAGCTAGGCAGCTTCTTTGTGACCAAGTCTGTGACGTCTTGTGCGGTGAATGCATCATACACAGAAAATGCACGCAGGATGGATACCCTGCATCTGCAGGCCCGCAGCCGTGGTTTGGGGCCCCGGTAGTGAGGAGAGTTTCCCCACCGGCAACGAAAAGCTGGATACCCAGCTGAAGGCACTTGACTAGGTCCAATGCCACCGCTGCAGGGCGCGCGCCACGGGCCTGGGCAAATCCACTAGTGTTAATAGGGAAGGTGGTCAGGTGAATGTGAGATCGCACCCCCCCCACTGCCTTCCCAAGAAAAAGGCCGCAAGTCAAGATACTCTCAATGTTCTCCCAGCTGGTGCAGTGAATGGCAGTGGCGATTCGCCGGGCTTCATCAAGGCGGAGATTTGGCAGCTGACGGCACGGGTCAAGGACAGAGCTATGTCCCGCAATGGCACGGAGGCAAAGTCCCCTAGTCGGAGAGAACTTGATCTCAAACCGCAATTTGCTGGCCTCACTGAGGTACAATGCAATAGCAGCAATGACATCTGCCGTGGCTGGAACTCCGCTTTTCTCCAGATTGCTGAACGCCCTAATGACTCTGGTCTTTCTACAAAGGTCATTGAGCATGATGAATCCTTCCGCTGTGGCAGGAGTTTTGCCGTCATGCCGGGCAGCGTAAGTGAGATACTTACTTACACTTTCAAGCAACCGGCCAGAGACCTCAGGTTTATGCATGTGCCAGTCAGATGGAAGGTCGACAATGTCATCCACAGTGATGACTGGTTTGGGGCCACTCGCCCCAGCTTGTCGCTTTGGGCAGCAACCGGACCAGTGGATGTGGGCGCTTGTGCCCATGCGGATGTGGCAGGACGAGCCAGCGAGGGAAGACGGGGCTTCCACTCACTGCCCTGACTGCGGCTATGCTGAGCGGGCGATAGGCCTCTCTGTCGTTTGGAAGAGGGGGCCTCAGGAGTGTGTGCAGGCGGGGGCCGAGCTGGCCATGGTGCCCCTTCACGAAGATCCTCGCTGTGTGCCATGCATGTGGCGGCACCAAAGAACGCCATGCCAGAGACCGGCTCAAGGCTAATTTCGCCGCAGTGGGCCGCATCAGACGCATGCATTGCCAACCGGAAAGGTACCCGGGCGACCATAGAGCGCAAGCTGACCACTGTCATTTAGAAACGACAAGACCTCGTCTCCACCAACTTCTTGGTAGCAGAAGACTGACAGGTCGCTGCTGGTTTTGGGGGAGAGTCCAGCTAATCGCAGGGCGAAAATCTCTGGTTCAGCATCATCACTGGGCCTCAAGGCAAGGGCGAGCGGGAGCTCCTTCCAGCAGGCTTTGTATCCGATATGATGGGCGCTATGCCAAGCGGTCTCACCCAGGTCTTCCAGGTCCGAGCCCGGACGTAGCAGCAGAGTGGCTGCAGTGTCAGAGCGCCCATTGCCAGCCGGCCGTAAAGAGATGCGCACTAGCTGTTTGCAGCATGCCAAGCGGACCAGTGGAGCTGGGCGGGGCCACTACCACGGTCAACGCTTTCGCACGGGTAAGCGACACATTGAAGCGAGCTTCAGCCTCTGCACCAAAGTAGAGAAACGATGTGTCTTTACCAATAACAACCAAGGAGACGTTTCCTGTCATGCCAGTGGCTTTAACCGTGTTTGGTGCACTCTAGGAATTGGTGAAACAGCGTGGGCCGTGCGCGCCGAAGCGCGGCCACTTTGTCAGGGGTGAGCTGGCGCAGGAGCTGTGCCCGGTCTTCCTCCTCTAGCTGCGGGAGCTGCTCAAGGCATTGGGCAAAGCGCGCATCAATGGCGTCAGCCGTGGCCTTGGCTTTTTCTTTGGCGTCATGGGCTGGCACGACCAGGGGAGTGCGCGCCACAAGGAGATGTACCAACAAGACATCTTGCAGCGAATCTGGCCAATCCTCGGTGACCCGCCCTCCAACGAGATGCCTACACAACGAGGTGTAAGTGTCATTGTGCGGAGTCATGAGCAACAGCTTGGGGGCACTGGCGGCACGGCGAAAGACTCCATGGAAGGATGCCAACAAGACATCAACAAGGCGGTCAACTGCCTGAAGGGAGTCATGAGCAAGTCCGAGGGCCACCTTGCTGCCAGCCGCATAAATCAGCCTAGGATGCCACTCCACGGCCCGGAGACCGGAGACAGGAAAGAGTACACCATCGATCATGGCCTGCCGGGTGGCCACCACTTCGGCTGCCTGCTCAACCATGCGACCCACTACCAAGCGCCCTGCACCATCCTCATGCAGCAGATGCGGGTACCACACAGCGACACTCATGAAATACGCAGTTGGGGATACTCGAACGCACAAAGTCAGCCGGGGGTGGGAGGCGTGCGCCTGCGTGGGCGAGGTAGCCTATGCCAAGCAGGGCGGGATGGTCCGATGCCGGCCGGGCGCCGGTAAGTTGCTCAGTCGCACGAGCCAAGAAGTCCTGCGGCACGAATAGGTCATTGAGGCCGTGCAAGGCAACTCGCTTATGCCCTAGACGCTGCAGAACCTCTGCACGAACTGGGTCATTTCCCGAGGCACCTCTGGTCTGGCGGTCATCGCCAATGTGAACGGTCAGGGCAGAGCGGGGCACTGCACCGTGAACCGCCACATAGGCTGTGCCTCGTCAACCAACAGGAGATCAACGCTCCCGAGGAAACTGGACACCGGGCCACACCGTCCGATTTCGTGCAGCAAGGACCCCAATGTGATAGCTACACAGCAGGAGTCAGTGGTCCGCAAGAACTGGGACCGCGTCTCAAACGCCACATCAAGGTCGGTGACCTGATCATGGTCACGACCTAGCAGCCTGGGGAACTGCTGGCAGACCTCCTCCGGGGCATCACGAAGCAGCGACTGAATGTTGCGCGAAAATTCCTGCAGAGGCAGGTTTGGCTCGGCTACAAACAGGGCCCTCAGGCCAAGCAGCCTGGTGAGCATAATCAGGACCGCAGTTTTGCCGGTGCCAAAGAGTCCCTGGATACCGAACGTGACACGTTGGGTGGCCAAGGCATGATAAATGCCAAGTAGGACACTAAGGAAGTGGCCGTCAGGGCCAACACTGAGGCGCAGCACAGCAAGCAAGTACGTTGGGCCACACTGTAGTATCAGGAGCAAGCATAGGTGCGGGTTTCACATCTGCTGGAATCGAAGGGCCGGCCTGGGCACGAGCTGCATGCTTCTAACACACTAGCAAGAGACTTCCGGTTGGCATCTGCGACTGCGAGTGGCTCCAAAAGATCCACCGGAAAGCTGGGGCGCTTGCGGAGCTGGTCCTGCCGGAGCTGACGGAGTGCAGTAGCCCGCATGTATGCATCCATGAAATTTGCTCCGAGGGAGCCTTGATTATAGAGGCATATCACACGCTCAGGCTCATAGTAGACCATGTTGGATTGCAGGGGTTCCAACTCTTGAAAGCCCTGCTGGTGAGGCCTCGGGTGCCCAAGAATCCACCCCCGATGCTGATCGATTCTAAGGGCCCTACCAGAGTAAAACTTTACATAGGGGTGATGTGCGTAGAAAACGGTCCAGCCCCCGCATGGTAAGTTCCACTGCCGAAGCGAGTTCACAATGCAAGCAGTGGGTGCACTCCAGAAGAGCTGAGGCAAGTCATATGCCTTTTCCACGGTGTAATAGCCCCTAGTAAGAGCTTCACTGATGGTGAGGGCTGCATACTGCGCCAGAGACTAGGCACGGCGGGGCGGACACTAGAATGCCTGTGCGCAGCGGACAGCCCAGGCACAGCGGGGCCGACACTGGAACTGTCCGTGCGAGAAAGAAAAAAGGGTCCCCTATTTTTTTTCCCTGTGCCGAGTGTGCAGTAAACCATTCAAGGGCACCCCCCCTTATTCACTTTGTCGCATACGATCCAGAGCGGCGACTCCAGAAAGTATGCAGGGTCTCAGCCGTGGCGGCAACCGAAATTATCTTGCGGACCTTGGATCTCCCAGGCCCACTGGTAACCTGAGCTCGGACCTCAACATGGCTGTGGGAGGGCCCCTGGTAGCGGCTTTGGTCATAATGAAGGTTGGCGGTCTGAACCCTAAATCCCGGGGGGGGATCAAAGCCGAGAGAAAGCGAGGCCTCATGCAGACAGGAATCAAGATGAACACGGGAGGGCTCGGGCGAGACAAGCAGGCCATCATGAATGAAAACTAAGGACACAGGCTCAAGAAGGGCACAAACAAACGCTCTCATAAAGGCGGCCTCAATGCCTTCTAACAGGAAGTAGATATGATTTACTTCACTTATTCGCGCATGAGCCCTTCGGAAATTGGCTGCCTCACATGCTCGTACAAATTCAGGCCTAGCCGCAGCAATCCTCCTCAAGAGCATCACAAGTTCTGGGCCAGGGTTAAATTGATGTTGCTCAAGAACCTGTACTGCATGCTCGACTGAACTGTTGAGTAGTAATGTGGGCAGTAACTTCACAAGGTGCATAGCGGCGCGACCAGCAGGCGAAGCGCCAAGGCAGGAACGCAGGTAGGCGCGAAGTTCCTCAAGGTGAGGCAAAATGACTGCACGACGGGACGCAAAAAGCTGAAAAATTGCATAGCGCGCACCACACATGTCAATTTCAACATGGTCGCGATGAAACAACGCAGCACGTACAACACGTGGCAGCGCGGCAGCACCTTGAAGAACCGGATACGCACGGCCGAGGCAGTCATCACCATCGATGCGGTAAGGCACATGCTTGAGAACAACAACCCCGCTTGCTTCCGAGCGCAAACATTCCCCTCCAGTGGCAATGTAGGCCTCAAGGGCGCTACGGTGAGAAGGATGGCCGTGTCGAATACTGGCGAGGTCAAGAGCATGGAAAGTGGGACACTCGACAAGACAAAAGGCTGATAGTTCTGCAAGGGCAAGAGCAGCGGGAGTGCGCCAGCCTACGGCAGTAGGAATGGGGACCGCAATCGGATTTTGGGCATCACTCTTTGCGGCTGCACTGGCAATACCTGCGAGGAAGTCAGCCTCCTTATTCGCCTCCCTGGGAACATAGCGCCACGAAATGCGCGGAAGCTCGGTGGCTGCGAGCAGTTGGGCACGTTGCAGCTCCGTAATTAGATTAGGGCGCCGCACACGTGCAGTGCGACGCCAGTAATTTAGAATGGAAGAATTGTCGCCAATGATAACACACTCCTGTACGGCAGGGGAGGAGGGAAAATGACGCGCCAAGGCATGCACGGCATATGAGCTGGCAAATCCCTCAGCGTGATATGAGTCCGGGCAGTCGAGCAGAGGGTAAGCAGTTTGCTCAAGCACGACCGAGGTGTCCCCGCAAAATTTACGCACAATGACCCCTGCCCCACCAGTACCCTCCGAGCGGTGACAGCTACCATCGAAGTGCGCTACAAGGGCAGTCCATTGCCAAGGACATTGAACACAAACTAAGGAATCGCCAGGACGAATGACCTGCGTGGCTAGGGCATAAATGCGCACAAGGCCGCACTCGCAGACACGGGCCTCAAGCATGACATTAGGTCCTCCATGACGGTAATGTTGAAGCAAGTGATGCTCCTTACTATGTTCAAAAAGGACAGCGATAAGTGAACCCTTGCCGGCTGCCTTTGGTCCTTGATAGGCATAGTGAGGCTGGCGTGGGGCGACGGCATGCAAAGGTGAGCCAGCAGTGAATGTAAGGTGGGCAGTCCAAACACAACTACGTTGCTCAGTGGGCCCGATAAGCCACTGAGGAGCGGCCCCACGGCGCACGTCAGTGGGCAGGAACTCATGAGCGCAGGTAGCAACAATTCTAGCCGCATGCAGAATGTCAACTTCAGGGAGGGCGGGTGGGTCGCCTTGCTTAGCAACTAGGCCGCCACGTTGTCGGATGACGGCCCTAGCGCCTGCATAAAGGGCATAACAGCGCGCAGCTTGTGCGTGGGACCAATGGGATTGCGGGAACCAAAAAGAAAATCGCCAAGAGCGACAGAGAAGGAGCGACCCGGCGAGACCCAGACAAGCGCAAGAGGACATCCAGTGCTGCACACTGTTATCATCCCCCTTGTTTCGTGGCCCGACCCCCAGCAAAGCAGAGGCCGACCTATCCAGGCGCGCCTGTGACAATTGCACAGGACTTTCCATTAACGGACGAAACGAAAAGACTCGACAACCAATGCGATGCCAAAACTGTCAAGATGACAGCAGTGCACTTCAGTAGGTGTCAAAAACATGCGGGGCAGGGTATTTACTGCCTCATGTGCATGACTGTACAGATGAGCTCAGGCGGAAAACATAGCAGCAAAGTCATGCCCGACAGGGGGTACCGCAGCGAACGTGCGGATGTACACGATCGGGCCGATACCGTGCAGTCCCAAATCTGATCAAATAGCCGAGTAAACACCAGACATGCAATAAAGTCATCCAAAGCGGGATCAAAAGAATCCTCAAACCTGCGCTGGACACAGAGCAACTCTTCCTGAGGAAACAATTGATTCCATTGTCGATGTCCAAAAAAGCCATACTGGGGATACCGCACATCCTGTACACGCGGAATGTACCCTCGGGCAGTAAAGCCTGAAAAAGGAGCAATTCATCTGTGGCGCACATTCATAAAAGACGTATATGCAAATAAGCCAGGATGAACAATTGCAAATAAAAATGCATCATGGCCGGCCATAGGGCAACCGGCGTCTCACCCAAAGCGCCAAAGTAAAAAGGTAATCTGCAGGTTCACTCGCCAAGGAGGGGCAACACGCGGCATACCAAGAGGTACCATCCAATGAGCAGTGCAAGAGGGCGGAGTGCAAGGCTCACGAGCCTACATTCCCCCCATCTGTGCGGCTCGGCGGCGAATCCGTCCTCTGTATGCCATCGCAAGAATCGGGCATACGGGCCCTCAGCAAGTTCGGCAGCACCCATAGCAATATGCACAACCCTGGGCAATTCCTGTTCCTGAATCCAGGCACGAGGGAGTGTGAATTCACGCCCCCCGGCATAGCCTTTGATAAGAGCAGCAATCGTTTCGGACTGCATTGGCAGACGTGGTCTCCTGCAAAAACCCGAAGTCTTCTGCAATGCGCCGAAGCATGTCAAGGTCGAGACCTTTGATTTGAGTGGCCAAGGCAAAATCGTGTGTCCCCCCCATCTCTGAAGAGTGCGAAGCGCATTTTCAAAGGCATTGACTGCTTTGCACCAAGAAAAAGGTAAGAGTAAGACGCTCGCATCCTGTGCCGTTGTGCGGATGCTATACGCATCCTTAGCAAGATTGGCAGGGGCATCAGCTCCTTTGGGTACCACATACGGGAGCTCCATGCCTGAGCAAACGAGCCAATTCACGAGGAGCTCAAGCAAAGAGATACCAGGGTCTTGAGGCAGGTCTTGGTCAGGCCACGCAAGGAGAGACAACCACTGTGTGATGGAGGTATAGAAGGCCGTACCCCACATGAAGCAGTCAGCTAGGGCAGGATCAAATTGCACGGGCATGAAGCTGGTAGGTTCAGGCGTCCATTCAAGACAAATCTGGACCCTCTCAGGTGGAGTATTACGTGCAGAAACTGTGCTTTCATGCTTCTTAAGTCTGATGGCGTACTCAATGAGAACCTGTGCAGAGTAGTCAAGGATGAGGCTCAACTCTTGTTTGTCTGCAATCTCGTCTCTGGCAATACGGCCAGAGGCGTGCTTAATCTGCAAATCAATCTGCCCGACAGCAGCTTTGGCAGCCTCATCGGCTATATCATTGCCGAGATGGTGAAAGAGTTGCTCGAGGTCATGAATCTGATCAAGGCTCTGACCTTTCGCACTTGCTGCCCGGGCTGTGCAGCAACAACGGCAAGACGGCCAACTAGATCCTCATTAGCCCGCTTGGCAATTGCAACTCGCGGTGGTTCATATTTGCGGACCCACTCCCACAAGCACACATTGGACTGGCAGTCCGTGAACACAGTAGCGGTGGGAACTGCCTCAAGTGCAACAACAAGCGCCTGCAATTCCGCACGTGCAACAGTTTGTGCTCCTGTTGTTTGGCCCAGCGCAACAACCCGGAAGCACGGGGGTACAACACGGGTAGTCTGGAATCTCCGAAGTGCTGAAAGGGAATCTGCAACGGTGTCAGTACAAGCAACAACACTCCAACCCGAGAGGCGTCCATCAACGGATGTTTGTCTCAACCCGCTACCATCGACAAAAAGTGTGACATGCTCAGCTGCCCGAAGTGTCTGCACAACATCTGGATTGATGGAGACCTCACGCAGGTGCTCACTAGTGAATGTGAAAGCAGGCGCATCAGGGTGCTGAAGCATGACGGGAATACGCCAAATCGATTCAGCATCATCGCGCTGGATGTCACCACGACCAGCACTTTGATGCACATCTGCAAGACACGGGCAATGCAGCACAATATGCCTGAAGGCCGAGGGCTCTCCACAAAGCGGACAGAGACCAGATTCATCTGTGCTTGCGCATATTAGAGGAATACCCCCCAGTGATCTGCAAAGCTGCAGTACGCTGTCTGCTGCGTGGTAGCTGGTCAAGTGCAGCTGCAGTTCCCACACGAGAGATCGGGCGCATGTTGTCACATTCCTTTCTGTGCTCAATTTGGGTGGTAACCACACGCATCCAAGCAAGGTGCATAAAGTACTTAAAACGTTGCCATGGCGTGCTCAGGAGGTGAAGGCAAATGAGGTTATCGGTGACAATGTCACCATTGGGCTGCACACTCCACTCCAATCTTTTCAAAGTGCGTTTGGCAACTCCAATCGGGCCATGAATCTGCGGATAGTCTCCAGAGTGCGCGGCAAGGTCAGAGTACAGTGCCTGACACTGGTCAATGTCGGCAGTGACAAGATACCTACGCAGGTTCTTCATCACTTGCAAGTGTGCATATTCCTCAGGGTCTTGGAGTTTCCCAATCAACACATTACAAGCCAACCATGGAGAGGCATGTGATTCCGGCTGATCAAGTATTGCACGCGTTAGCTTCGTCCGAAGACGCTCGAAATGGTGAAGACCAAGCGGGATGAATTCAATACCCCACAAAGCAGCAGGCCAAATCACGGTTTGGACGAGGTGTCCCTGGACCTTCAAGGAGGTATTCACAGTAGCAAGCCGGGCAAGCCGGTCGCCAGCGCTAGCAAGCCGATCCGTGAAGCTAAGGAGCCGGTGGGTCTTAGCATAGCGGTGCAGGATTCCTAGCTCAATAGCATCCAGTTTGATAGGCACAGGTTGAGCTTGGCCCAGCACCTGAATGAGAACAGTCTGCCATCGATCACGCTCACGGGAATCGGTGGACCATGCCCAACACTTACTCAGGCCCCATGCACACTGTTATCACCCCCCTTCTTTGTGGCCGCCCCCCAGCGCGTGCGGAAGGCGACCAGTTCGTCAAGCTCCTCTTCATCTCTTCCGGGCATTGCCGGTCGAGGAAAGCAAAGACAAATCCAAAAACAGGCAACGATCGCCGCGAAGGCGAAATCATCGAGCCGAAGCAGATAACGGGTGTTGCGGTAGGGCTGATTCTCAGGCCACCGTGGAAATCAAACATGAAAAAGACTGTACAAGGTGTCCGCAAAGCAATCGACACCGTTCACTTCACACTGGGTCGCGTCCCCAGCTAGCCAGACAGAGAAGTCCGGCTTTGCATGCGACCACAAGGAAGCAAAATGTCGCCCTTGACAGCATCGCATAGGAAAGGAAGCCCCTAATTGCTCCTGTGAAATGGCAATTCGGGCCTGCAAAGGCGCGATTGAAGTCATCTCAAGTCATCTGCAAAAGCGAAAAGCATTCTCACAGGTTCACAGACAAATGGTGCCTGGTTTGGCGGCACGAGCGGATAAGGCGGCTGGATGTACCCTGGCAGCGGCAAACGCATGCTGGGAATTTAAAAACCAAGCTCAGCAAAGGAAATAGTGAGATCCGTCTCGAGGTTCCGCCGCACTGTGCAAATAAACAAGTACAGGGGCAGAAGCGAAATAAAATGTAAATGGCAAAATCATGGACGTCGGCCTCTCTGTTTCTTTTCACTCATCTGCAAAGTTCTCCATCTCTCAAAGCGTTGGAAAGGACCTTCGTGGAGCTCTGATTCACTCATGGTGGCATGGCAAGTATGGTGTGCGACCGAGCGAACATGCCAATCACGCGGAAGTGCGAACTCCTTGCTGTCCTTGTAGCCAGATTGCATGGCCCGCAGCGTGTCCATAAGTTGTGGAAGGACGGGCCTGATTCTGAAACCAGCACCCGGTTGCGATGCTCCAAACAGAGTGAGACAGCCTGCTCGTCTCGCCTTTTGACGCCACGGTAAAATTGGCACATTGGATCGCCGTTGCAAAACACGAAGTGCATTGTCAAAGTTGTTGATGGCCTGTTTCCAAGACCATGGCAAAGCGTATACAATAGGATCCTGAGCGCCCACCCGAATAGTATATGCGTCGCAAAAACGAGGGTGCTTGGGTCGTTTGTCGGAGGGAATCACAATGGGAACCTCCATCCCACTGCTGACCATCCAGTTCACGAGGAGCTCTAAAAGGCTAATTCCGGGGTCAGCCGCAGTGTGTGCTGCTGGCCATTTGATCTGAGTTAACCAGAGTTGCAGCGATTGCAGATAAGCAGTTCCCCACATGAAAGCATTACAGAAATCCTCGTCAAAAACTGGTTGCAATAAAGGTGCCGCATCTGGATTCCAATTAGTCACAAGGCGCATTTTTTCCGCAGGAGTATGCCGCAATCCATCTTCATTCTGCTTTTCAGCAACCTTTCGAAAGTATTGGATAACAATTTTTGCAGCGAAAGTCAAGATTCCCGTCAGCTCAGTGATTGCGCGAGCGTTTCCGGCTGCAATTCGATTTGAAGCCTGCAAAATTTGCGGGTCGATGTGATTCATGGCCTGCTTGGCTCCCTCATCGGCACACATGTTTCCAAGGTGAATGAAACCCTGCGGGGAGTCCGGAATTCCAAGGGGGTCGATGCGAGCCTTGACCTTGAGGACCCGGATTTGCACAATAGAGTGGCGCCGTGCCAATCTGAGGACAAGATCTTCGTTTGCACGGGCTGCAATCTGTGCATCGGTGGGGTTGGTTTCCAGCCAGTTCCAAATGTCGACATTGGCTTGACAGTCTGTATAGATGGTGGCATGGTCGACTGACTCAACCGTGACCGTCAGGGCTGTAAGCTCTGCCCTGGCAACTGTCTGGCTTCCTTGAGTTTGCCCTGCGGCGAGGATGGTAAAGCACGGCGGCATCCTCTTGGTTCTCTTATAGTTGGAATGCGCAGATTGAAATTCGGCCTCCTCCGCATTGCATCCAATTATGCACCAAGTGGATAAGCGTGCTTCCGGTACTTTCTGGTTGTGGCCACTGCCGTCGATGAAGAAGAAAGGAGTAGAATCCGCATTCTCTATCCAAGCTGTTCCTGACTCAAGAATTACGCCTGGACTGAGGTGCTCGCTGATAAACACATAAGCCGGGGCGTCTGTGTGTCGTTGGATTACTGGGACTCTCCAAATTGCGTCATCAACGGATCGGGCAATGTCTGAGAAACCGCATGTCTCACGTTCTGCAGCAAGTGCCGGACAATGCAGTGTAATGTGCTTTGCATCGGCAAGTTGTCCACACAGCGGACAGCCTCCGTCCTCATCTGGCTTCCAGAGGGTAGTCCTGGCTGCAGAGGAGTAGCCACCACAAATCTGCAGTGCTGCTGTGCGCTGCAGGCTGATTTCCAGGCGTCCGAATGCAGTAGACGTTGCCCTGCGTGAGAGAGAAGAAATAGTCTGACATTCCTTCCGGTGCGCAACTTGCGTTGAGACAAACATCATCCAGGAGTCGCGCATGAACTCGCAAATTCTCTCTCTTTCCATGGGGTTTTTGCAAGTTGGAAGCTGATCATGGTATTGGTAACAATATTACCTGATTCATCCATCGACCATTTGATTCGCTGGAGTGTCCGTTTGATTACACCTGCAGGACCATGTGTCTTCAAAAACTGGCCAGAGTGGTTGCTGATTCGGCTGCACAAAATGGTCTGCTGCTCGGAATCGGAACGCGCGAGATAACGCTTCAGGTTCCTGAGCACGGATAGGTGGGCGTATTCCTCCGGATCTTGGAGGCCTGGAGCAAGCACATTGCAAGTAAGCCAAGGGGAAGTCGTAGATGCTGCGCGAGGAAGCATCAGTTGTGTCAAGAGACGGCAAGGTGACGTCCCGTGGGACGCTGTGCACCGAACCCTCAAGCTTTAATACCAACCACGTAGAAAGGTGTATACGGACGATGCCGTTATAGCCGAACCCGTGTAAACGTTGTAAGGAAGAAGGAATGATAATTACACCAGTGGTCCTGACAAAGCGGCGCAAGCAGTTGTTTTGCTCTCAATGCCGATCACGTAGGTCTGCAGTCACACATCAGATCTTGAACCTCAATTGTATCTTGAGCCAAATGGCGATCAATGGAACTTGGGAAGCAACACCAACAAGGACCTCAGAACAGCTACCCAATTTCGGCACGGGGCCTAGAGGGTTTTAACATCCCCCATGTGGGTCGCATTGTTCATCATGCGGTCCAAACACCACAAAACGTTCCACTGGCCACGGCTTCAACTACGAAATCGTGTCGTGCATTCTTTTACTTGCTATCACTACACCGTTCATTCGTTGTGAAACATGCCGGGTTCGATTGTACGAAAAGTGAAACATTCATCCATCAATCGAAGCGCACTCCCATATGCAGGTGTATACAATACACAATTGTCGCGTCATTTGACCACCAACGAACAATCCAGCTGCCGCATTTGCGCATCGCGCAGCTGTCATCCATAAGATGGGTTGGCCACAAAAGTCCATCAGAGGCGCCTGCTCGTGATCGGTCTGCATATTTCCGGCAAAGAAACATCGGTGAGCAATCAATGCAAATCATAGCCATTCCAGATACCATGGAAAATGTATAAATAATGAAAAGATATCATCTATAAGGTAATAGTTCCATCCATGAATATCCAGAGCGTCATAGTCTTCGGAATATGTAACCATGTACACATCCAGTCATCTTGGACACATGAATATAAATCATGACATAAAGTCGTTCCATCGCAATAGTGTCGATGAGACGCAGGTAACAGATGGGGACTGACCCACATCGTACCGCAATCAGCATCTTCACGAAGCATATCTGTCCCCAATGGACAGCCTATGGGTGCGTCGACGGAACTCCTCGTCCAAGTTCTTCTGGGCTTCTCGTGCCCGGACACACTTCTTGTTCAACCAGTGCCCTTTCCGAAGGCACCAATCCAGCAGGGGTGTGTCGCACTTGTTCGGGTCGATGGCCGAGATGATGGCGCTCACGTTGACCGTGTAACCATTCTTGCCGAGGTTGAGGCCATCCCTCACGAATGATATATACTTACAGTTGAAAGCCAATGCAAAACATCTGAAAATAATATCACCCGCCGGGTGCACTCGGTCCTTGACCAGGAGCTTCATTTCTTCCTTGGTGACATCGAGGATTCTCGCTGCAATCCACAGCTTGTAGAATGTGTAAAGTCCCTCGCATTTGTTCACCATCATACGAATATATTCGTCACGCTCCTCAACCGATCGGAAGGCTCTTGTCCGAACATTCTCCGATTGAGAAATCTTCGTTATTGTTGATGGCAAAAGTATACCTTCCTGATCATGCTCAGTGATGTTGGGGTACCTCCTGAAATCATTGTGATAAGGGCAGCCCGGATTCCCTTCGAGTCCGGCATTCATCGTTCTCTCCTCACCACCTTCAAACATCCCCCACATCTTGGACAGCTGGAGTGCGATAAATCCTGCCATGTACTGAGCCTCACGCGGCTCGTCAAGGCAGATCGCCATCCGTTGGGAACTTATAATGTCCCGTGACGTCAGATCGGTGTCGCGGTAATGCCAACCGCCGTCTTCTTCTTCTGACGCATAGCCGGATGTATATCCTTGCGTGTCCATGTCGTCATCTTCTCCCGGAACTTCCTCCGCTTCGTCCTCATCCTCCTGTGCTGCCGCATCGTGGTTAGCTTCTTCCTGTGCACGCCTGGCATCTCCAGAGACGTTGGGGTTTTGGTTGTCCTCCTCGTCATCGGATTTGATGTGAATGTAGTATCTTCCGATGGAGATCAGTTGTGCCTCGCACTCCAGGCATAAGCAGAAGCAGGTGGGGATCGCGGTCGCACATGATGGACATATCCGGCACCTCAGTCCTTCCCATGTCTCATCATTCAGGATGACGACTTTGCTGACTTCGTCCCGGACCTCGTTGACCTGTGCATTGAACTCTTCCATCTTGTTGTTTCGATAGAGTTCGCAAGCACGATTAACCATGTCAACGATGTAGTGCAGATTATCGGCACCTGTCTCAGTCTCCGGCATCCTCTCGCTGATCTTTGCGACGTTCTGGAGGAACATCGCAGCCGACTCTTGGGAAGAGTTGACAAAGCCAGGGCAGATCTCGTTCTCCACACACTTCGAGTACGCCCTCTTGATGTCAGCGTACTCCAGGCGCTTCCCTCCATTGCTTTTGCCAATCCAAATGGACTTGACCTCATAGAACGGGATCACGTCAAAGACCATGAAAGTCCCATTAGCCGCGACTCCAGCCCCATACCGCGCGAGGGTTGCACTGGGAATATAGATGATCGCAATCGGATCCCCTCTCCTCACGTTCCGTAGCGTTGTCTTCGTCGCCACGTTCATCTCATCCCATGGAGCAAACGCCCCGAAGTGCAGTGCTAGCCTGTTGCCGCCATCGATTCCGCCGGGGACTAACCCACAGCGTACGATGCTTGGCAGGTTTTCCACATACGTCACATGGAATGCTCCTCCGAGAGTATCACCCATTCTTGCGGAATACCTATTCGCCAGTGCGGATGAGCTCATGAATCCAAAATCACTGTGACCGGTTGTGACTCGGATGCACCAAGGTCTGTACCATCCATCGCATCTGTTGAACATCCTGTCGATGTCGTCCCGATCCACGCCAGCTTCGGTCATTTCCTCCCTGGCTGCCCTCGTGTCGTTCGGGTTCATGATGCTCGGAAACCTTGCTGCCAAAACCTGGAATCTCGATTTTCTGCTTCCGGATTCCTGCCACTTGATCACCTCCATGATGCCCATGTATCGTTTCGCTCTCGTGGTGTATGGTGGGAATATGTCGTTGTTCCGGTCGTCAATGACAGCATCAATGTCGACCCATCCACCCTCGTCGCACCTGAAAGCACTTCCTCGGCAATTGCCGATCTTGTGTCGAAGGACTCTGCATAGGTCGTGAGATAGCTGGTTTGCTTGGTCCCTTGTAGTAAATACCGAGCGATCATCACCAATCCTGCAAAGTGGAGCACCGTCGAAAGGAGCAATGCAGAAGTTGACACTCTTGCCGAGCTGCATCACATCCACTTGCTCAAGGATTGCACCTTTGGGAAAGTATTTGGGGTCAACGATGGACGCATACGCCCATGGCAAGTGCACATCACTCACATCGCCATACTTTGGGATGTAGCACGGGATGGTGTCGCATCCCATCTCAAGCGTCTTCTTGAATGTCCTGTTGTCCCCGCACGGGTTGTAGGTGAGGTCGACGCCACCACATTGTAGCTCTCCTCCCTCAGCCGTGTCAGCCATCTCCACCAAATTAATAGTGTAGCTGTACATCTCAATTGTTTCTTTCCCTGCTTGTCCTCCTTTCTTTCTTTCCTTGGACGTTGATGAGGACGGTTCCTCCGTATCCCCCATGTCTTCATCAGATGAAACAGGGTCACTGCTGAGTAGCTCACGGAGCACCTTCATCGCCTTCTCATTTCCAGCAGCCTCCTCAATGTCCTTGCAGTCGCCGTCGTGGGCCAGGTTCGCGCACTTCTTACAGATCCCCATATCTCCCATGCACTTCTCCATTGACTCCAGGAATCCTAGTGCCGCTCTCCGCCCGTCGATCACTCGCTGCTTCTTGTCTTCCTTCTCAGTATTGGCTTGAGAACTTCGACTCGGGTCTGGTGCTTGACCAAGACCCTCATCTTCGCCCTCCGTGGCCTTTCTCTTGGACCCTTGTGCAGAGGGCTCGGTGATCAGGGATCGTGGATGTCTGGGCTTGACCTTGTTCATGATGTCAAGCACCTCCTTCGTGGGCACGCCGAGCTGTGCGGACGGTTTGTTCCGCTTTCTGTTCTGGCCCGTCGTGTGGGTCACGTTCCCAGCGAGGTGTCGCACTATTGACTGCTCGAACTCCCTCTTGATCTTCCATGCATCCTTCACAGTGGCAGTTCGTGCTGGAAGTACGACATCACCTCAAAGAATCCCAACACCATCTCGACGACGTCTCCCAAGGATTCCTCGTTCGTGGTTTGTCCCAGGAGTTCATACATCGTTCCTTGGTCGAGCACACTCTTGATCCATGACGAATATGCCACATTGCCAAGATCCTTGCCTATCAAGAAGATGGACATCCTCTCCTCGACTCCCTCGGAATTCTTGCACACGATCACATCCCGGGATGCGCACAATTGCTTCCCGTGACCGTTGTTGTAGAACTGCGCTGCTTGATCCACAGTCATGCTCACGAATCCCACGTGAGAAAGCTCCTTCTTCAGCCTTGAGTACGCGAGCTCCCGTATGATCGTGATCATGGCCTGGATATTGTTGACGTCCACCATGAGGTTTTGAAGGTCGGGGATTGCCACCACGCATTCCGCGAAGAGGCGCGTGTACATTTTCTTCCCCTCGATAGACATTGCAATACCGTTCGTGTCCGCGTTCCAGTTCGCGCAACAGTTCACGCAAGAAGAGGGATTGTACTTCGACTTCGGTCCGAGCACCTTCGACTTGCTCATCTGCATCTCTTTAGCGCAAAGTTCGCAGATAAACTTGCTGAGCTCCGTGACCGTATACCATCGAAGACGTTGATCACCGGCATCGGCTTTCCCAAAAGCGTCCTGCTCGCCGTGTCCTTCATCTTGTCTGCTCTTGCTTCCTCTTCGACTGTGCAGTGAAGGTCGGCTTGTACTCGAATTTCACCTTCGATTCCTCCATGTTCTTCGGGATGTTGAATCGAAGGTCGGGCTCGTTTATGCACGTCCCCTCCAGCTCACACACAAACGCGTTGCTTGGTGCGACCGCATCGATGGATTTCTCAATCAGCAGTCGTTTCAGGAGGAAGTGTTGCAAGTTCGAGCTCCCAGGGATCTTGTAGTTCTTTCCTGTGAGCGCATGGACCACGCGCCACAGGCGATCGTTCTCGGTCACCAGCGCGCCTGCCGCCTTGCAGATCTCGCTAACCTTGTTGGCGATCGTCCCCAAGTCCCCTCTTCCACCATGGAAAGCAACATCGCGATTCACGCTCACCACGACCAGGCCCTTGCATGTGTTGACGAGGTCAGATATCGCCTTCTGCAGGGTAGTCGATGATGGGGTTGGCGGTCACCTGCCATCCGCATCCTCTCATGCACACCCAATCATATAGCGACATCCAGATGTGCACCGACATTGGTGAGTCATCCATGTCTCGCCTCCGCCGTTCAGCGATGAGCTTATCCAGCTTCTGCAATCGGGAGATGATATTCAACGTGTCGTTGGGTGAGGAGACTTGCTCACTCGACCCATAGTATGATCTCTCCTCGATGTTTGTCCATCCCTGTTCGTTGACCATCATCTGGAAGGTCTTCGTGCTCCCTTTCGAGTTGACGGCCCTCAGGGGCCAATCCAGGACCAAGAAGCTCTTCTTGTGGATCATCATGTCGCGAATCGTCGCCTCGCCAATGGGGCTCCTCTTCTGCCTATTGATAATCCGGTTCAACTGTCCAGGTGCGTTGTCCGGGTTCTTCTCCGCCTGAATCAACGCGTTGATGGCTTTGGCGCCCGGAAGGCGTCCAGTAATCAAGCATCCTGTTTGGGCACACAAGAAAGCATACAGCTGTAGCCATGCCGCATTTCCCTTCCCAACATAGGAAAGAATGATCTTCTCCGCGCTGGTCTTCTCCTCGAAGTGCAATAGCGAAGAGGTCAGGCATCTCAGCATACACTCCCAATATGTTGCGTTCTTGCCTTCTGCAAGACACGGCCCAAATACAGTTTGTATGATTGGGTACCCCGTATTGTTGTCTATGTTGAATTTCACATTGACAGTCGCGCCGCCCAAAGTGGTACCCCCTTCGAATGAAGTGTAGGTATCGTGTCCAGCAGTTGGGTTGATAATTACCCATCTGTCGTCGTCACCGCCAGAGTTCATTCGGAAAATGGAGTCGATGATCTCGTTGTCGATCTTGACAGCATCGCTGGCTTGCGACCCCCCACTTGGAGCTCCCGGCTGGGGGACTGGCCCACCAGCGGTTTGGCTCCTTTGTCCGGAGCTTGATGCCGACTTCTGCTGTCGCTCCGTCTTCCGCGGCGGCTCCGTCTTCGATGAGCCCATCACCCACCATGTCGGCTCTTCCCCAACCACGAAATCCTCGGGGTACTTCTCCAGTTCCCTCTCGACTTCATGAATCGTGCAGTATTTATTCTGGAAGAATTCGATCATGACGTCCTTCTCGGCCTTCTTCTCGATCTCCTTCATCCAGCTTACCCACTTGCGCCGATCTTGGTTCTCAGCGGCCCTGTCAGCCGCGTGCGGTGCCAAACTGATGGAGTTGATGTTCATCGCAGGCAGCTTCGACTCATAGATCATATCGATGCACCACAGGAAATCCCTGGCGTACTCAATCTCCCGGTAGAGATCGTTCAGCTCCCTTTTGTCTGGACGGAAATAAGCTGCATACGACTGATCTTTGGAGTCCTTCTCACCGAGCAATGGCTGCAATCTCCTCATGATGAACGATACGCACATGAGCGAATTGACCGCTCCGATGCACGCGTCAGAGATGTCACTGGGGGTTGACCCACAGATCATCCAGCGCAATAGGTTGTTCTGGCTGGCATTCTCATCCCTCCTCAGTGCATATGCGAGGTTCTTCATCGATGCCTGCAGCTCATTCTGGTAGACCAACCCAAGGTCCCAATTCTTCTGGTAGTCGTCCTTGGAACCACGACCGTAGGAGTCGATCTTGGGAGCCTTGATCACGCTCAACGTGAACACTTTCCCCCAGTTTCGATCTCTGTATCTTGCGATTCTCCGGTCGTGCCTCTCAAACTCTGCAGTTGTCTGGAACTCCTCAGAGCTCCTCCACCTTCTCGATGACGATGCCCTAGATGACTCGTCGTTGATGAATTCTTTGTACACCTCCCCAACCGGGGTGTCCTGGTGGAATGCTGCTTTGAACGACCGTTCATCGTTGTCCTCGGCCACGCCTAGTGCGAGATCCCAGATGTTCGCGATTGATCTCAACATATCCGCCCCTTCCATGCAGTACTTGGTTACGTTGAGCAACTCGGGGTTCTTCGCCAGCATCGTTGCCTCACCGCAAAGTTGGTTCAGCGCCGACACGATCTTCTTTCCCTTGCTGCAGAATTCCCTCCATCCAAGCATACATTCGTCGGCAGAAAGCTGTCCGAAAACTTTGCTGATGAACTCTAAGGCAACCCTCATAGACTGCCCTTCACCTTTCATCATCCCGCGGCCCTTGGCAGAATAGTACGCTGAGTATGCATAAATAGCGGGGACGCCGATGTCCTCGATCCACTTCACGCACATACCCAGGTCGCTGCTCATCTCCATCCTCTTGGGTATCCTCTTGCCTTCCTCGATGGCGTTCTTCACCAAATTTCCCAAGAAGATTGCTGCTTGCCTAGATTTCCCAACAGGCACGCAGAAGAACTCATTCGTATTGACGACATTCGGATTGGCAGTCATCTTGATGATATTCTCCAGAACCAGGAAAACCCAAAATAAGCAGCTGCAAATGAAGCCACGGAATTGTCCCAATATGATCCCAGCTTCAGATTGAGGTGACGAACTCGTCCAGCTCCTTCTTGAAGCTTGGGGTTCGGGACTGACCCAGCTCCCCGTATGCACCAGAGGTTCGGGACTGGCCCAGCACCTCGGTTGTGCAGTTGGGGTGGTGCAGATTTCGCTCGCAGTAGCTTGGTGCTTCCGCGATCTCCTTCGCGTAATGCAAGCAAGAGCGAGTTTCAACGGTGCCGGTTTGAGGCACCTTGCTCGAGCACGAAAACGGCGAAGGATCACACCCACAATTATAGACGTGTACAACTGGGTTTCTTTGGTTTCACGACCAGCACAAGGTCCATGCTCATGGTTTCCATTGCATTTCTTAGACAACGAGCCACCAAGTTCAAAGTTCCATGATACAACTCTCCATGGTTTCTTGATTGGCATGGGTTTCTTTGCATATCTTTGTTTCAAGCCATAGCGACACCCATCAAACTCGTGACTAGTCCCATCATGCACAACCTCATGCAGTCTCTCATCTTTCCAATAATCACAACTTCCAGGCAACTCAAACAAAATCGCAGCTCGTTTTGTCATGGCATGCCGTTTAATTTCAACGAACCGTTCAAATAATCTCCAAAATTCTCTTTGTTTGGCCTCGATTTTCTCTGCGGTGTCAATTCCGCGAGTCTTGTTGAGGCGTGCCCATGATGATCCCCCCGTGCAAGGCCCGGCGAAGAACAACAAATCGGAAGGTTTGGTAAGCACATGTCTGGCGATTCTCCCCCCGTACTCGCTCAGTAAGTCATCAACCAGGGTTATGGTGACAACCTGCGGCCCGTCATGGCGGGCAAGAGCAGTGAACCAGTTACGTGGTTCGGAACATGCCATCAGCACGATGGGCCGAGCCAAGTCAACACTGTAAAGAGTGAAGACTGTGCGAGTTCTCATACCAGGAAGCGAGACATGAACAGGAGCGCGAAGCACACCACCGTCATGTTTGACCATCGCGAGTTCAATCCCCGGCGCTAACTGTGGCTTGTGCTTCACCGCAATGCGATACGGAACAAAACAACGACCAGGGACAAGCTGCTCGTGATTGATATGCAGACAACGCATGAGCAGTTTCAATCGGAGCAACGTTTCCAAAGCAAGGTCGTTAACACACTTCAACTCTATGCGCTCGTTCGACAGTTCTTCAACAAATGCGGCCAGCACGGACTGCATGTCAACATCCCCGGACCCGACGTGAATTGGTCGTGGTCGTGGAGACCGTTCCCGCGCCGGTGCAGCGACCGGTACGGGATGAAACTGCCAAACTGCGCGTTCAACCCAACCATCAATTCGCACACATTGTAGCCCCGGGTCAACTCTATCCTCAACTTTGAGCCATGACCCATTCTTCAGAAACCAAGTGGAACGAAGCCACTTGCTCCCAAACGGTGTCATAACCGCGAGTGGAGGTTTCACACGCATCAATCTGGGTCCCTTGGCAACAACAACCGGATCATGTCCTTCATGCTCATGCAATCCCTCTTTGGATGTTATTCCAGACCACCATAGGTCCGGGGGCATGATCGGTATGTGTGTGTACGGAAATGTTGGAACTCCGTCAACTGTCCCCGAAGCGGTCTGCATGGTCCCCTTTATGGGATCACTCGTGGGTGTGAGCGCCTTGAGGGTATCCGGGTCAGACAGCAAGCTCGGGTCAAGTAGACCAATCTGCAAACATGCATGTTTCCATTTGCGCCCATCATTGAACGCCTTGGTGTAAATGTCGGCCGCCATCCTGTCGGTGACCTCATACGCCAAGTACAGGTAATCACGTGTGAACATCTCATGCATCCACGAAATGCTAACACCATGGCTTCTCTCAAGGTGGCGCATCGTGGGGTTTCTCCCCGATCGCACGTCACCGATCATAGCCTTGTTATCGTCATAGAACACAAAGTTCGGTGACTTCTTGAGAATCCGCTCTACCAGCTTGAGAGCGGGCATACCCATCGATCTCATGGCAACGTCGGCCGCAACAATCTCGGCCTCGGGAGTGGAATGACTCACACAACCCTGTCTTTTAGAGCTGCCAGACAACGGAAATCGGGTATTAGGCCCTTGTATATTCAAGTGTCCACCGGAGGTGGAACGCAGCGAGTCACTGCATCCCGCAAAGTCAGCGTCCGCATACAAGGCCAAGTGCACATCGTCCATAGGGTCTCCAACCCAACCGACCATGCGCCAATGTTTGGTATGATGCACATTGCACATCAAGTGATGCAAACCCCGATCATCGGAGTCAGTCCACCTATGCACGTTCCGTGCTAGGCGATTCACTTGCCGCAACAAATCGAAGCGAGCAATCCGCGCACCGTACAGCAACTTCATCAGTACGCTAGCGGCATGCGGTGCAAGGTGTCCACGCACGGGCTCCTTCATGGCCAACTCAGGAGTCCCTCCCCGTTGGTCCGGCACTGTGGCAGAACCGTCGGTGGGCACATGATTGTTACACCAATTGCACACGACTGACGGCCCCTCTCTGGCAGGCTTCCGTGAGACGTGATTCTTTGTTTCTTCATGCAACTCAGGGGTGACAACCTTATTCAACTTCACGTCGCCCGCCACTTCAAGCTAGCGGTCGACACAGGAACGTAGGAACTGTTCCATGTCATAGGTCACCGTTGTTACTCGGTGTCCGTTCCCGAGAGTGACGTTTCCCTTGCTTTGATTGCAACCAAGGTACATGTCAAGTCCATTCTCGGGCTCAATCTTCAAACGTGTACGCAACATGCTCCACCCTTGGGCAAGGTTCTTCTGCGGCCCTGCCATTTTGAAGTCGTCGACATACACAACCAGAACAAGTTGGAGCTTTTCATGAATGTACACAGAAGGCCATTCTTCGCCGATGGGCTCAAAACCAACGGCACGCACCGATTCATCGCAGTGCTGCTCCCAAAATGTTCCCGCATCTGGGTGTCCGTACAGCGCCTTCCTCAACGGGACGACTGGTCTTCTGTACTTATCCCATTTGCATTCACTTGGCACGGCCTCCGGTGGCAATTCAATCCAACACGGAGTGCCTCTCAAGGTGGCCTGTATATACGCCTGAACAGCGTCGGCCATCTGCACATCCCAGCCATCATGACAACCCAGAAAATCCGCCCAACGCGAGGCTTCAAATGAAGCAGGGGAGTTCCCCAAATCTTGAAACATCGCAGCCTCAAAGCTTTGGTTCTTCACTTGGTTCCCCAGCAACACGCCTCTACCCTTGAACTTCCTCTTAGGATCTCCAACAGGCAACTGTGAGTGCTTTTCAACGCAAATGCCATGTGCGCGAGCCATGTGTATTTCCTCCCCTTTCGCTTTTGCTTCCCTGGCTACAGCGTCATATTCGCGCACCGCGCCAAGATCGAAGACCCCCTGGTCGATTAATCCCGACCACTCTTTCTTCATTGATGCTAATGCATCAGGGTTGGTCAACATCTCTTTCCGGCCTACCGGCCTGGATACTAAAGCGTCGAAGAATCGTACAACTTTCACAGCCTTCTCTCTGTGCTGTATTCGCTCAGAAGTCACGCACGGCATCGATGGGTACTTTTGGCTTCACCGTCCTCGCCTATCGCAGGCATTGCGAGTGGCACTTTTCCAGAAACTATCTCAGCAGACTCCTCCCATTCATACCAGGTGAGGTCCGTCGATTCGTCGACCGATGGATCCGTCCCCGATGCCGTCTCAGCTTCGTCGTTATGACTCTCAATGACTGATGCAACCGCCTTCGTCCAGTTTGGAGTCGACTTTGATCGCTCCTCAGACTTGAACTTCCAGGCATAAATTACCACCAGACACTCAAAATCTTTCTCAAGCTGAACGTTTCGTCTCATGACGTCTTGGGACTGTTTGGAATCCATGAGAACAACCACCCCGTCGACAGGATTAACAACAATCCTGACCCATTCAAGCTCAGCCAAGTGCTTCCCATCCATTGGGTTCTTGATCTTTGATATGTTTTTCCGCAATCCCCAATTGTACTGCCATTCTACTCCACCCCAGCGGTTCCGAAGCATCGCTCGAATTCTCTTACCACCGGGCATCTGTAATGTCCGTGCCTCTGCCGGCGCGGAAATCTCAGACTCCTTACCCTTGGGATCTTCTTCTTTCCTTTTGCCACCGCCCTTCACCTCGGTCTTCTCTTCCTTGGTGTAATATTTACTCATCATCTTCCATTCTTCAGGAGTGAACTCCGGAGGTCTCGATGTCTTCATTAGCCTGAATCCATCCTTCCCGACAGGATACGGTCTTCCGGCCTTGTCGATTTTAACCTCCTTGCCATCGTCGTTGACGTACGTGATGCCATCCCCAGGTAGTCCAACTGACACGTGTGGAAGGTCGGACTTTACAACCTTCTCATCGCCCTTAGGGTGTCCATCCCCCTTCCCTTTTGAAGAGCTCGGTCTAGCATCTTCTTCTCCTGCATGATCCCCCCGATCTCCGGCGATTACCTCCGGGCCATCGTCGAGCAGTAGACCAGCGATCTGATCGACCTCATCGTCAAGCAGTCGCTTCTCGTCACTCTGCAGCAATTCAGGCTCGTAGTCCTCATCTTCGATCAGGCGGTCACGTGCATCCAGACCGATTGCATCGATAGACATCTCTATCCCTTCCAAAGTCTCGTTGGCAACCTTGTACTTCTGTTGTATTGGGAATGTCAGAGGAGATTTCAGAATCATCCTCTCCGTCTGATGTGGCATTCTCAACCGAGGTGGAACCTTTGCCTTCTTGATGTTCAGCTCTGCACCCGCAAATGCAGTAAGTGCCCAAGCACGATACTTGTTTGCCCAATGCATGCCGGCGCTCAACACATATCCAGCAAATATACCAGTTTCCCCTCTCGGCTCGAACTTCTCCCTCTTTCCCCCTCGTGCTTCGCTCGGCTTGAAGTCCACTAGCGCACCAAAAGGTATCTTCTCGCCCTTGAACTCCTCGCCATGCAGCCTCATCCATGCACTCGATCCGTTCACCTCTTCGATGTTCATGAGATGGCACAGAGTGGTGATGGCTTGCACCCAATAACACGTGGGTAGACCGGCATGTACTAGACAAGCCGAAGTCTGGTCGATGATGAATTGATTTGTTCTTTCAGCAAGGGAATTGTTCTGCGGCCGTCCAGGCAGCGATAGGTCGTGGTTCAGCTTCAGCTCCACGCACGCATTGATCAGTTCCGGGCCGTCATCTGAATATACCTGCTTGATTTTCCTCCTCCCGCAGAAGTGCTTGATAGCCCTGACGACTGAGTCAGTGTCTCTTCTCGCGGTGGGATAAGCCATGATAATTCCGGTATATATGTCCCGGATGATGAGCGCATACCTGCCTTCCACTTCATGATCTCCTGATGCCGTCACAAAGTCGAACGTCACCAGGTCACCGAACGTCTTCACTTCTCTTTTGAATGCTCCCGTTCGTGATCTGAAGTGTCTCATCTTTGCCTTGACGCATGATTCGCAGAAGGGATTTCGGTATCTGTGTGTAAGCAAATGAGCTATGGATTGGCGTCCTTCTTGAGGACTCCCACTTTCCTCTTTATTGATGATCCTTCGTACACGTCTACTTCGATTCCGGCATCTGGATCATCTTCATCAACCTCTTCCTCGTGAGCTTCGGCATCACCATGTCGATGCGGGACTGACCCAACATCTACAGGTATTTCCTCAGCCACGGGAGGCGGACGTACCGGACCGGCTCCTCCGGGTGGCCCGAAGTCGAATGCCCCGTCGTGGTGTTCGCCCTCGGCCTCTGCGGACTCACCGACAGCGGCGGGTGTGACGTCGTTCTCATCGTCACCTCCCTGATCTGCCTCGTCGTTCGTTACCATCGCCAATACTTCCGAAAAGTGCTCCTTGAGGTCGTCTATCGTAGGGCGATGCCTGTTACTCCGAAGTTTACCATCACTCACTAGGTACGGGATGTCGTCCTTGACCTGCAAGTGCACGAATCCCTGCTTTGGCGTAACCATGAAAGGTAGTTTACCAGGCATCCAGTGAAATGCATAACCCATCTTCATGCATCTCCTCCCCACTGACAATACCGTGGGTGTCTCATCCAATACATGCGGCTCGACAGTCTCGTCCAACTCGTCCACGACTATCTTGGCCACATCAGATGTGGAAGTGGAACCATTCGCGGTCTGGAACACGATCTCGTCGTCATCTTTCACGATGTCGACACCCAGGCTCTTCGCCTTGGCTCTTCCGATGAGATCATGACCACATCCGGTGTCCATCAACCATTTCACCCGTTTGCTGATGCACGTTGACATGGCGAAAACGTTCTTCGGCATACCATGCTGTTCTTCCAGTCGACAGCCGATTCCTTGATCTCGTCCTTGTTCCGATCATACTCGAACATTATGCTGCTCTCCTTGGTCACCGGGAAGTAGTGCTTCTTATATACATCATCCACCACTTCTCTCAGTATCTTCGCACGTATCAATGATCGTTGGACTTGGTAGGCTGATAATTCACGATGATCACTGCTTTTGAACTTCTTCTCGTCGACGTACACGTACTGATAAGGCTCATTCTCATTGTCCTCATAACCGTACCATTCCCCTTTCGTTCCCATTGCCTTCTCTCGTCTTCGAGGTAGGTGATCTCCCCATTCTCGTCGACGTCGAGCACTTCCTTGAACCACACCATTTTCTCGGGGATCTCGGACTCGCCAGACCATCTCGATGATTCGCTCATCGCGTCGTCATCGTGCTCGTGGTAGATAGTCTCGGTTTCATCCGGTTCGACTTGGTCAACGTCCTTCTTGAAGCTGACCTTTCCCGCAGGAGCCGATTGCTTCAGGACTATCGCAGGCATCGCGATGGTCCTCCTTGCAATAGCTGGCGCTGCGGCCTTGGCAGCGGCCTTCGACTTGGCTTGCGCCTTGTCGCTTGACGTTGCAGGAGCTGAATTGTTCTTGATGAGCTCATGCTTGTACTTGCAAGCACTCCCCCTGTCGCACTTCCCCTTCTGAAACGCGAAGCATGCTCCATCCTCCCTCTTTGGTGATGACGACCTGGATTTGGACTTACCCTTTCCTTTCCCCTTGGGCATGTTCTCCAGCTTGTGCTCCGTCTTCTTGCTGTGGGAAAATGTGCACTCATTTCCTTTCACGCACCCTTTCGCTGATTTGAAGTGGTACCAGCAGGGGTTGTCCTTGCCTCCGCCCGGACTCTTGCCTCTGTCGCTGGCACCGTCGGACTTGCCGTTCTTGCCAGCGTGGCCCTTTGCCTTGGCTTTTGGGAGCACAGGAGCAGCATCAGGTCCGCCGGGTTTCCCCTTTCTGCCCTTGCCACCCTGGTTCTCCTGTTTGCCAGTGGCTGGAGCCGCATCTTTGCCGCCTGACTTCATCATTGACTTGACCGACCTCTCCTTCATGTCAAGCATCAGATCCTCCCGATCCGCCTTGATCTGATGGTCGATCAACGCCAATAAGAATTCATACGTCTTCTGAGGATGCTTGTCCGGTAGTCTATGGTAGGCATTGAGGCCGAACTCCATCTTCTTGCTCCCTTTGATCTTCCTGTAAAGGATGTCTCTGAGAGCCAGCTTACTGGGTCTGTCCTCGCTCCTCATCTTCAGCAGCAAATCATACCATTTGTTCCTGAACATGACCAAGTTCTTGTCGCCAGGAAAGTCAAGGTTGAATAAATGCTCGATGTGGTAGACAAGATCCGTTCTATCGGAAGTTCTGAATGATTGCATAACTAATGCCACCAACTCTCGTCCCTTCACGATCACCCCTTGTTGATGTCGTAGTTCAGAGTGTCGTGTAGCATCGAGGTATACGTCCTTGGCTTCGTCAGGTGCTTGTTTCAGCATGTTCTGCATGCCCATGGCCATCTTAATATCTATCGTAGCAATCTGTCGCCACCTGAATCGCTAAGCAAATCCAGGTCTGGGTTCAACCCAAGAGCCTGCTCCAGCCATTTCGTCCATGCGTCGGTATCTGGATCTGCACATGCGCTCAGAACATTCATCAGCAGTTGCATCTTCCAGGTGTCAAGTTGATGGATCTTTGGCCAGGCCGGAATAGATACTCTCTCGGCCTCTTTCCTCGAGATTCTCGGTCGATCATTCTTGATCTCTCGGTTATCTCTCGATCTCCTTCGTCTCCTCCGTGTCCGATCGTCTTCTTCCTCTTCTTCTTCCTCGTCTTCCTCATCTCCTTCGTCGTCGTCACCCTCATCCTCATCATCGGGTGGATCATCCGGAGGTCCTCCTCCGCCACCAGCGAGGCTCAACTGACGTCGACCCGCTCCCTGCCCATTCCCATTGGGCGGGATTCCACCGTAATCCAATGGGGGCGTAGTACCGTTGTTTCCCCCCCCATCACCACCACCAGTCGTAGTAGTGGATTGTGGGACATGCCCAACAACCCCTTGCATCTGGGATAGGTGTACATCGATCATTGGATCACCGAAAGACGGAAAGAGGATCGAACCTGGCATCAGCGACGAATTAGGGATTTGATTTGAAGACGATGACGGGACTGACCCAGCCACCTTCTTGTCTATCCTATTTGAATTAGCCTGGGTTCCTCCCTCAGCGCGTTTCACTACTGCTCGTTCACGATGTCCATCTTTGCTGCTGGAGGCTTCCTGCATCTCCAGCTTCTTGTGTGCACGTAGTTCCTCGTTGTCAGCATCGAGTTGGCGTACAAAACTCTCTTCTTGCTTGAGCGTCGCCTCTCTTTCCTTCAGTTGTCCCTGAAGCTCATGCATCTCCTCGAGGTACTCATCGTACATTCCCTTAGCTGTCAATCTCCAGTACTCAGCCTCCTTCGACTTCTCGTCCATCGTGCACCGTTCCTCTTGTTTCTCTTCTTTGACCTGGGCTAACTCCAAGATCGCATCCTGACGATGACCACCTTCGACAGCAATCATCTGGTCCTTCATCGACACGTCGGACTCATACTGTTTGACGATCTCTTCTTTTTCGCGAAGCAAGCAATCTGCTCTCTTCGATTCCTGTTCCGCAAATACTGTAACGTCATTCAGCCTCGCCATCAGCTGTTCCCTGGAGTCCTCCAAAGAGTACGTCTCGGGGCGCTTGACGAGTGCATGCTCCAACTGTGATTTCAGACTTTGGACCATCTCCTCCTCGTTGAACTTCTCGATAGATGTAGAAGATTCTATGCCTCTGATCTGTTGCTGATAAGCTGATATCTGTTGTGAAGCCTCACGGTGTATCTGATTTGCACGTATAGCTGATTCCTGCGCGGCCGACTTCTCGCTTGCCATGTAGGATTTCATCAATGCAATCTCCCGCTTCTGCTCCATGATAGTTCCTTCAGCTTGCCTCATCTGTTGCATTATAATATTCGACTCCATGTCTTTCTTCTCCCCGTACTGAAATGCGTTCATTTCCACCTTGCGCATCTGTTGGGCTTCTTCCTCAAACTTGCGCCATGCCTCAGCCATGTGGTGTTGGTGGTGACTCACTAGATGTCCCGACTGCTTGCTGGCAATCTCGCATCGTCTTTCCAGCTCCTGGATCCGGATGGTGCTTCCATAGTCTTCTTGGTTAAGATTCGCCATTGCTGCCGACATTTCATCAAGTGTCTTTCTGATATTCCCCGATCTCCACCTCCATCTTATTCTTCTCTTTGATCACGGCGCGAAAATCTGCACTGGTGGGTGATTTTGACCTCCCACCCTTCGATGTCGATCTCACGCCCTTCTGCGACGTCCGTGGTGTCGCAGGCGAAGATGATGATCTTCTCGGTGGGGATTCTCTTTTCTTCGACTCCTGATGAACATCGATCTGCTTCCACGATCTTGTGGGAGTAGATATGTCGCTGAATAGCGCGGAACCTCCGCTCCCAGGTTCATCCTGTGAATCTGCAACCATATCCATCACCGCAGGAAGAGCCATCAATCCATTGGATCCCTCTGAGCTGCTGTTCCCAAAAGTTGCAGTACTTGGGCTCGCCGAAGACGCCATTGTACTGTGTATGTTATCGTTCCTTTATTGTCCCTGTACCCGCAATAAACCAGCTGTCTCCCAGTCCAGTGTAGAGCTTGTAGATACGGCTGATAACCTGTCAAGAGACGGCAAGGTGACGTCCCGTGGGACGCTGTGCACCGAACCCTCAAGCTTTAATACCAACCACGTAGAAAGGTGTATACGGACGATGCCGTTATAGCCGAACCCGTGTAAACGTTGTAAGGAAGAAGGAATGATAATTACACCAGTGGTCCTGACAAAGCGGCGCAAGCAGTTGTTTTGCTCTTAATGCCGATCACGTAGGTCTGCAGTCACACATCAGATCTTGAACCTCAATTGTGTCTTGAGCCAAATGGCGATCAATGGAACTTGGGAAGCAACACCAACAAGGACCTCAGAACAGCTACCCAACTTCGGCACGGGGCCTAGAGGGTTTTAACAAGTTGTGTCACCTTGGCTCTGAGTTGTTCGAAATGTTTCCATCCAAGAGGAAGGAATTCAACTCCGAAAAGAGCGCGGGGCCATGCAAGCGATTGCACCAGCGTCCCAATGGTGTCTAGCGCAGTCATCCTGTTAAGGATTGCGTGAACCTGATCAAGTCGTGCTGATTGAGACAGTAGGCCATGTTGCTTTGCGTAGTGAAAAACAACGCCGAGCTCTGCAGCTTCGTTCAAAACAGGTACCGATTTATGACCGATGATATCGTTCAAAATGTCCGGCCATTTCTCTCTAAGGGCCTTAGATGTGCCCCAAGCCCAGCTCTTGGGGTACGAAATATCGATACGGGCGGAGTTGCACATGCAAAGCACGGTTTGAAGCGCAGCCCGGTTTGAGCTCATTGTGTCAGAGAACCACCCCCAATTATCGAAATAGGTCGTGGGCGTGGCCCCGACCGACCTGATTAAAAAGGATGCAAGGTACGAAAAGCAATTCATAATCAAGACCGAGATGGGACAACCCTCCGCAACACCTGTAGTGGCACTGTGCGCAATGGAAATGTCGGTGCCGACACAAAAAACTCTTTTCATGCGGAGCAAGCTGGCGTACCACGAGTCCGCAAGGGCTGGCGGGCAACCCAGTTTCTTCAGCATGTGCAACGCAGGACGTCTGGGCAAACCGTTGAAAGCTTTAATGAGATCCAGTGTGAATCCAGCAATTGGAGTATTTGTTTCATGGGCAGCTTCAATGGCAAGTTGGATTCGCACGCATGCATCTGAGACTGACCAGCCTGGTAGGGCGCCATGCACCCGGGATTTTGGCACGCGCCCATGCCTGCAAAAGTTGTCTGGCCAGGATACCCGCCCAGAGTCTCCATAAAACGGAGTAAATGGTAATGGGGCGTCCGCGGCGGCCGTCTGAACAATAGCTTCTTTTGCAAGTAACACAACCCTTGATACAAGGAGCCAGGATGGCCAACCTGTAGTGAAGGAGTTGAGAATCTGACTCAAGTGCTCAATCGCGAGGTCAGGAAGGAGTTTTAGTTCGGCGGAACCCCATCCGCAGACTCCACGAGCTGAGTCATTCTTGAGCCGTCTGATTCCGTCTTTCCATACTGACAAGCTGGTGATTTCAACGTGGTGTTGAACATCGATTGGTGGGGCACGGTCTGCAATGTCCAGGAAATCCCTCCAGGGTAAGTCAGCTTCTTGCTCTTCAGCCTTGTCTCTCTGCCAGAATTGATTCCAATATTTCGCCACGTTGTCCTGGATTGCGGCCGGACTCACATGCTCTGTGCGCTGAGCCAATCTCGAGATGGGATGCTCAATCTGCACATGTGGGAAGGCTGGCAAAACTTGAAAAGTGCCGTTGGGCAAAAATTCAATGACAACGCAGCGCTCTCCAGAATAAGTGGTTTTCTGAGGATCGTGCTGGCCTGGCAAGCTGAAGGAATATGCTGGCGGGCCTTTGGCTTGCCGTCTGCGTGATGGTTGGACATCCAGTATGTGCTCCTCGGTCAAGCACGTGATCATCGGTGTCTGTGGCCCCCGAACTTTCCGGATTTGGCTGCGGCGAAAGGCAACCGTCTCGTCCAGGGTGTTTGCATATTTTCTGAGCTGGTAGCGAGCCTGAACTTCCTGCAGCACGGTGGCGTCAGTGTCAAAGCGCACAATTTGCTCAATATGAAACAACTGCTCATAGGTGGGCACATGGAAGGGAACAGCGATCATGTCCGGCCAGTTGAGCAACCAGTCCACGAAAGAGATGGCATATCCTTTGGCCTTGCAAATCGCCTGCCATTCCGCGCTCAAGTCCACAAATGACTGCTCCCGCTGAGATTGGATTCTTTTCAGGAGAGATTGTATTCGTCGAAGTTGGCGTACCCGATGACGAGACCTCATAGTCATGGCCTCGCCCGGGGGCTGGTAGTCGTTATGTCGGCCGGGTCGGATTGGATTTGCCGTTGGTTTCTGTCGAACCTCAACAGGCACACATCGGCCTTGGTAGCAGCCAGGCAAAGAGGATCTCGGTTGGCGCAAGGGATCATCTGAGTGGTGGTCTGCAATTGCTTTGTCAACGGATTTCTCAACACAGAAACTCCAATCGCGTAAATGCTGTTCTGCATTGTCCGCATTGGGCACAATTGTGCCGGGTGCATTTGCTGCATAGGCATCCGCACGTCGGATCGACATGGAGGTCAGCAAAACTTCGTGGGAGTTTCCATTTGGGCTGTAGCAATTGTACCGCTGGAAAAGCAAAATGGGCTCGAATGGGTCTGTGGATATTAAAATCGTCGGTTTGAAGAACATCAACATTTTGCAAGAAAGGCATCAACCGAGGGTCCACCAGGAAAGTATCGTTCCTTGTGCCTCCATTCTTGCAATTGCGTGGAATGCATGTAGGTGGCAAAGGAGTTCCATGGATGTGGTGTGCGTGAGATTGTAGATCTACAAATCCTCGTTTCCGTAGCGCGCTCCAAGCCTCAAGCGTATGGATTGCACGGTTAAAGTCTCCTGCAATGATTGTTGGGGTTGCGTTCATATTCAGCCTTTGGCTGGCCATTTCAAGCAAATAATTTGCCACCGCGAGTGCCCTTGAGGTGTCTCCAGCATGAGGGGGGGCATAGATTGGGATAATCCGTATAGTGATTCCACCAATCTGCACATACGACTCCAGAATACGGGTGGTGGCCTTCCAGGATTCAGGAAAGGGGTCTCTTGTCTCGCGAATCGGATATCTGCTGAGACAAGCAACTCCACCGCTAACACCTCGCAGGTTTAAATCATGTTCAACCTGCTTCATGGGCGCAACGGGTGAACCCCATACCGTCCGAAAACCTCGAGACAATGCCTCCTTACTGGCGGCCCGTTGAGCTGCTGGGGTTGCACTGGTTTCGGCAAGTATAACAACATCACCGCAATTCGTGATTTGGCGGATTTTTCCATGAACCGCCGTTGGATTAATACATGCAAAAATGCAAGGCAAATTGTCTGGGGCCGAAGGGCCCGGGTGAGTGGCTTCCCCAATTCGCATTCCAGTGTACGAAATCTGCCAATCGGGATTCCGGCAAAAAAAGGAGCAGGGCTGCGTCTCAAATAAAAATGAACCAAAGTGACAAATCTGCGGAACGATAGCTGATTGCAAGGCTGCGGACCTGTTTTCTCTTTCACGATAACTCTTATACAGCGCCTTCGGCCGACCCCCTGGACCGTGGGCACCGGTTGCATGTGTGGCGTAGTGGTGATGCTTCACAGCATTTCTCGCAAAGACCACCTGAAAACGCCAGTGAAAATGAAGGATTGGGCAGTAATGGAATGGATGAGCCATTCCTTCGCCATTGAATTTCTGACAGGCAGGATTTGCACCAGGCCTGCCTGGAAATAAACCAGTGCATGATGAGCTCGTCTGACCGTTCTGATAGAGATCACAAGCGCTGAGGAAAGTGCATCCCCAATCGTCCCGGCTGCAAGCATACCCCTGGTTTGCACACACAAGCCTGATCCATTGCAATAAATCTGAAAGATAAATTCCAGAAAATAAAATGTTGGATCCCTGAGCAAAACTGCGGTTGCAGGGCTCCTGGATCACCTCCCCGAATTGTCTCCGTGAACTCGATGGTGATTTATCTGCTGGACAGGCACCATCATGTTCTCGAAGTTTGCGCGCATGCACTGGAAAAGCTGGCATTGTGAACTCAGGCCCTAGTCAAGACTCGAGCTCCATTCTCTCCATTTCTCCCGAGTGACAGTCCTTTGCCTTTTTCGCGGGACGGTGGTGCCATGTTGGCCTGCAAAAGCATCTTGAGCTCGTCAAATGATGATTGGCTCCTAGCCATGACAGTCTCAAGGGAGAGGTTCAGCTCCTTGCGCATGTTGTCCTGACCGGTTTGTAGCCGGTTGAATTCAGTTTCACACCGGCCAGCAAACTGAGTGTGGGATTGCGTGGCAAAGGTGGTCTTGTGTCAGCCGAGTCCGATTTGCGCCATGGGTCATTTGTCTGCAGGATATCTGGAGCGATTACCGCGTCTTTACTGACCGTCGGTGGTATCTGAGGGTCGCTCGGGCTCCTTGCGCGTGAAATGCAACTCATGCAGGATTACCGGCCCTCCATTTATTGCCAAAAAGCCTGGAGGAGGGGGATGTTGAGCAACAATGATTGATGTGCGCGGCCCGTTCCATTTTTGGATCTTGATTGCCCAGTTCAAGGATGTCGCCCATGACTGAAGTCCGGTGGTCTGGATTCCCTGGGGAATTTGCTCAAGTCTGTATCTGAACCGCACTGGTACGTGAGCAGGTGCCGATTTTCCCGGGTGTAGAGCTTCATAGCGCTTCACATACTCTTCGGCCAAGACTCGGATTCCCAGGCCTGTCTTGCTCTTGACGAGTCCGAAAGCGTTCATGGACGCAGCCTTGACCTGCAAGTCAGATTTTGAGTCTGGTAGCCAAAGCACCCTGTATTTGTTGCAGGGCCGGCCGTGAGGGTCCCGAGATGTCCTGCAACTCCAGAATGGGTACGCAATTCGCCCTCATCCTCTGAATTGATTGTTGCTTGGAAAGCAACGACGTCGCATTTCTCGGATGGGACTTTCACATGGTTGCTGAGGAAAGCACGTCCCCAGACCTTGGACAGTCCTGCATTCCATCCAGCCTCAGTTAAAAGGCGCCTCGTGATGCGAACCGGGTTCTGGTGTCTACCTTGTCTCCTGAGCTCGATGCGGTGCCTATTTCTTGTTCTCCAAGCTGGTACATTGTGGCTGAGATGAGAAATTGGCGCTGTTGAGCATCTGCAACTGGTACCTTAACCTCTGCACCTTGTCGTACAGTGTTTGCAGAGTGCTTGCCAGGAATGACAAGGAGATCTTGGTTTGGTTCTGAAGCCATGACTGCACATCTGCAAAATCACTCCAGTGGCCCTTGGGGCTACCGATCTCAAAACCTGAGCTGGCTGTTCATCTGGCGTGATGAAGTAGCCGGGCCTGAGGAAAATTGCAGCGGCCTGGATTGAGTCTGGTGCACTCGACACGATCTTGCTCGGCTTGGTCTTCGGGACGGTGGACCTTTATGTGGCACCGGCAAAGGTTCATCCACTTTTCGACACAACAACTCCAAGGCGTTCCATCTGTCGGCAACCTGGGTTCCCAGGATATGTTGAAGCTGAGGCAGCCCCGCCTTTGAGTGGAGAGTCTCGATGATCCTCATGGTATCATCGACCTTGATTCCCTCGAGAGCCATCCATGACGCTAGCTGAGTCTTTGTCTCAACAATTTTGTCCTGCTTGTGTCCTCCTCCGTGTAGTCGGACAACATGGTAGAACATGATCTTACCCTGATGAATGCAGTCGCCTATGGGGCACGTCAGAGTACGGTTTCTGGCGCCACAAATCCATCTGATTTCGGGGGATCTTCCAACCCATCTGCAAGCCATCTCCCACAGACTTTGCAAATCCGAGACCTGAATTGTGCGGGGCATCTCGAAATTCACCTTGCATTTGTTTACCATTCTGATGCTGGCAGGTACAAGAGGTCCCGGGTGCGTGATTGTCCATTGTCGAGACGACTCACTGCAATACGCTTTAAAAAGGCATGCCAGAAAATCATCTTCCAGGTATGTACCATTGCAGGATGATTCATACTGAACCTTCAATCGCACTGCACCTGTCTGAGTTTCCGTCCAATGTAGCTGGAGTCCAGACTGCTGGAGCAGGTGAATTACTTGACCTTGCGCGAGTTGCTGAACAAAATGAAATGCAGCGTCATGTTGCAAAGTTGCGCGCAGCTCACACTTGTATACCTGAAAAAGCGGTCCAGGAGGACAGCAAGATATGCCAAGGGATTTAGGGCTGAATTGGCCAATGGGTTCAATCAAGGTCCATCGCATGTGACTCGCAAATGTCCTGACAATGTGGGTGGCAGTGCGAGTCTGTGCCGGCTCCAGTCTGTCTGCAAGTTGGCCGGATGGCCCCATTGAGATTGTACCTGCGGTGAGTGTCCATGTTTCCTCAGGCCAATTCTTGTTGAGGCGCGCAACTGCATTCTGCATTTCTGGATCTGTGGCATCTGTCCAACCCTGTTGCTGTCCTCCAAAAACGAAAGGTCGATCTTGAAGTCCACGAGGGCTTGCAAGTGCTGAGATCCCTGATCCAAAAGACCAAACCTGGAGGAGGTACTCAAGCTCAGTGTGGTCCAGACATGTCCTGGATTCGTTGGGCACGAATGTCACTGCCGAAACAGACCCGTTGCATGGAGTTTGGAGGTCCGAAATTTGCCATCCACAGCACTGCACCAAAGAAATGACTCCAGAGGCACGCAAATTGTCAATAAATCCATCTGAGCTCGTGGCCGTGTTCGAGATTTGAAGGACTTGATCATAAACTGAAAAATTCCACTGCTCGCACATCTGCCCTGTCAAAGGATTACACTGCAAAGCGAAGATCAAATGTTCATTTCCTTGAGCCGTCCAAATGCGAGGGTGACCGAACACATTGAAATAAGACAGGCATTGATCCGGGGTGGCAATTGTAAGGTGGTTGATCCATGTGCTCAACATTGCAGTGGCAGTCTCCTTGTACGGCGGGAGAGTTGCATGTCGCAGGATCAAAATTCCTGAGGGATGCATGACCAGGAGCAAATCCCGGGCCTGACCTGAAGGCTGAAATTCAAGAATTGAAAAGCATTCCGCATTGTCCTGATGCTCGTTGTCGCTCAAACAGAGGCGCAAAATGTCTGTGTCCAAGTCAGCATCATGGACGATCTGCAAAGTGGTCTTGCCAAAAACCAATGATTCAGTTGTGATTGGCAGAAAGCTCTGAGTCTGAGACCAGAAATCTGGAGCACATGAGATGGTCAGGAAGTCCGTGTCAGCCTTGGCAAGTATCCAGACCTGGCCAATGTCGATGAGCTGCTGTTTCCAATATTGCAGAGCGCGTCGCATGTCAAAATTCTCAATTGAATTGTTCCGCAAGAAGCCATATAGGAGTCCCATCATCAGAAAGGCGAGCATCGACTGACAAGGAACAAACATGTTACCCAAAAGCCGGTAGGCCGCGTTCAGGTCCATGGGTAGCTGAAAGGATGTTCGGCCAAGTGCGATTGGGATTCCCAGACATGCAGCAATTTCAACTGGGTGCAAGAATCTAACAATGCCTGAAACAGTGACCAAGCTGACCAGGAGTTTGCGATTCCTGAGGTACTGGTAATCATAGTGAACAGATTGCCTGTAAGACGCCATGATGGTTACCTGCTTGCTTGACTGATTAATCATTCGCCTGTCCAAAACGGCCGCCGGTGTCAAGCTTGTACCTCCAGCACTCAACTCTGGGTCTGACAAACGCAGAATCTCTGAGGGCGTAGGCTGCAAAGATCTCCAGTTTGCAGGCAGCTCGGGCAAAATGAAATTCATTGGCCTGGCCTTCTCATTTTCCATGGCCTGAGGTATTCTGATCTGCTGCATTGCACGAAGCACTTCATGCGGCACATGGGTATCAACTCGAAGCAACACACCCAAGTACCGTGGCCGATCGGTCGGGAGATGACCGTTTGTCCCCAGCGTGTGGCGCATGACCGCCCTGAGACCCAGCTGATTCCACACTTGTGCGATGAGGCGATAGTGTGGGTGTTGCATCAGCCCAACCACGTTCTCAATGAAAACTGCAACCGGTTGTACCAACGCAAGGAAGCGAGTCAACTGTACCATATTCATTCCAGTTTCAGCGGCTAAACCTTTTTGGTTTCCAGCAAGACTCCATGATTGACAAGAGGGGGATGCAGTGACAAAGGTCAAGTTGCAAAGGGCGATTTGTCTCAAGAGCTGTATGCTGTCAATGCTCGTAGTGAAAGCATGTGTTCCGGCGGAAATCTGCTCCAAAAAGAGATCATTGAGCTGTTGCTCTGTCCAAACTGTGGCATCAAAAATGCGTGCAAATGTCTGGTTCGCAAGCATGTTGATATCTATTGCAAATCTCATTGGAGGGAGATCAAGATTCATGCTGTTCTCAGCAAGCAACAATCCAAAACGCCAACCTCCCATTCCCGAGAAAAGATCCACCATTGTTCCGGTCTGAGACAAACAAGGTCGTGGAAAAATTCCACCTGACGGCAAAGTCCTCAAAAAGGTGGCATTTGCGTCCTGTTGAAGAACAACATCACAAGCGGTAGCCCTGAATGGATACTCCAAGGTGGCAGAAATCAGATGGTTCGGCGTCAAAAGGTCAAAAGAATCGCACGATTGAAGTCGATGGCCATCTCGATACTGCAAGAGGTTAATCTTCATCATAGTCTGATTTGTATCATGCCAGCACTCATCGTATGCTTCAAAAAGGATAGATCGCGGTTGCGCCGAGGGGAGCTTGTCGACTCCATCCCAAAAGAAAACATCCATCAGTTGTTTCTGTATGCCAAAAGAAAGGGTCTCATAAGCGTTGGCATCAAACCAAGCGTTTCGGAGCGTGTTGCTGGGCCAGTCAGAAACCATGGCAAGCTAATCACCGTGCCCAAATTGGCACCCCGTCCCTTTTTGGGGTGGCACACACTACCACGCGCCGGCTTGGGCCGAGTGGCTGCACACTGTTATCTCCATGCCCACACAGCACGCACGAACGCTGTAGCCAAGGAGCGGACAGTTTGAGAAGCGAGGTAGCGGGATCCAGGTGCCCATCGTGACGAAGCTCAGGTGGAGAAGGGGAAAGGTGGGGAAGGGGCACAAGATTCAATAGACAAATGCCTTGATCCCATGCTTCGCTAGGGACGTGTCGCATCCACTCAACTTCAAGGTCAATATGATTGACCGAGAGGGCACCAGCGAAGAAGCCGTACGGAAAGTATTTACTGTCAGCACCGCAGCCACACGCGCACTTAGTCGCACGGGTCCAGTGGCGCCGAAGGAGAAACCACGTGTCACTTTCCTCATCAAGAGCCCACTTAAGGACAGTGGGTGTGACTACCTTGTGCGGCAGGTTATGGAGATAAAGGAGGAAGGAGGTGTCAGACCTGTCCTTCCACGCCGCGGTAGCCATTCGTTTAAGAAGAAAGCAGACCGCAGTGGCTTCTTCAAGCGTGTTCAGATATTTGGTGAGATGAATTTTCATAGCGACAGCAGGACGCCCAGCGCATGGGCACGAATTCCATACATGTCGAAGGCTAGGGAAATGGCGCAGCAAGCCTAAGAGCTGCTGCGCGAAGGCAGGGGGCAGCCTAGTTAACGCAATTTCCCAGGATGGCCGAGACGGGGCGAGCATGCGGCTGGCCAGGCCAACAGCTGCTTTGAGTGCAAGATGCTCAGGCGCGATGGTCGGGGCAATACGCAGATAGCGCAGAACTTCACGCAAAGCGTGCATGTTGAGCCATGCACGGGCAGGGTAGATTGCACGCGCAATCATCCGACGATGCCGAAGCAAACCTCCTTGGTGGGCCATTGCACACTGTAAGCGTAAGCATAGGTGGACTGTCGGTACAAGGCGCAAAACATGCCACGCTCTCGCACGGAAAGATTTAGGTGTCGCATTACCCGGATACGGTCAGAACAAGTGGCATGGGCTTTGGCATCAATCCTGATGTTAGGCGACCAGACCCGGAGGGGCTGTAATTGGCCCTGCAGAGGGAGTCCTAGCATGATATCTCCAGAGGAAAGAATACGAGCACCCCAAGGGGCGGCATCAGCGGCACCAAGGTCAGCACACGTAAGTGGGCGAGAACAAAGAAGGTGTGTCTTGCATTTGCAGGAGCATTCAACAACAAACAAATGTTGCCACAAGTCCTGTAAACGAGGGTGACCCACGCAGAAGTCAGATACATCATGGCGAGAAAGGTGGATCCTACGCGAACCAACAACAACGTCACCCCCAATAGTGAGTGCTTCAATAGCTCTACAAAAAGACGGGCCACCAGTCGTAATAGGCGCCTGGTCAGGGAGAGGACGGGCTCCCAGGCCAAGCGTCTATACAATGGTGTCCAAGCACATGGAAGCCGGCATGGCACGCAGAGGTGAAAGCACACTGGGCTCTGCACTCCTTCCCCACAGGTCGCATTGTCATCCATGTAACCCTTGACACTTAGAACCCGAGGAATGGTATTGAGGTTCACATACACCGGATCCATGACAACACAAAAGAGGAGTACGGACACAGCACGCCCCATATCAACGCCCTGACGAACAGGGATGGGCGGTCGATAAAATCGTCCTACTTGGTGGCGGACTGAGCGGCCAAACAAAACATAGGTCGCATACTGGTGCACCCACACCGGCGCTCCGAGACACTGTAGTACATGCAGGATCCAGTGCGGATTGACCCTTTCAAATGCCTTGGCAAGGTCAGATAGCAGTACAAAGTAAGAAGTGGATCCATTCCGAAGATAAGATTGCATGTTAAGAAAATTACCCTGGGCTTTGAGCACTGCATGGTGGCTAAGGCCCGGCGCATCCTGGACGCGCCCCCGCACTACCTCGCGTAGGTTTACGTAGGCCAACCTGGCCACAGCAGGGAGTGTGTCAGCTTGAATTAAATTGCACCAAACTAGTCAAAAAAAGTGTCTGGGAAATTGTCCCTGGAAAAATAAAAGAAAACGCAAAAAAAGAAGAGAAAAAGCTTATTTTCCAGTGCTTTTACATTGCCTAGCACTTCTTGCTGCTGTTCTTATGGTGGTAGCACAGAAGCAGGCTTCTGCTAGCTATGCTTTGACAAAAGAAAATTGTGACACTTGTAGCATTGCGCAATTCAGCTATTCAGCTATCCTTGTCACATAGTCTTGGAAACAAATTTGATCTTTTGCATGTTTCTTCTAATTCTAGGTTGCTGTGTCTGCAAGCTAGCCGTGATTGCGCAGGCCGGCTTTAGCACTTTAACCGGCAAATCGATGGCGCAAAAAAGTATTGTGCCATCTACCAAATCTATCTACCAGCCTACCAGTGGTGCAACAAGGTTTTCAAAATTGGGCGCAAAGCCCAAAAATAGGGTCGACCAACAAGAAAAACAGACGGCGAATTGTGCAATCACTTCCACGATAATCTGAACTGATTCAGGCAATATATTCACGCTCCGCGCACCGGCGTTGCGTGCCAGCAACAGTCCCTTGGAAAAACCGAGCCTGGGTGGATGGAGGACGGCTGGTGGATGGATGGATGGATGGATGGATGGGATGGGATGGGGGGCGGATGGATGGATGGACCGGTTTTTCGCGCCCGCCTGCCCGCCCGCCCCCCCCGCCCGCCTGCCTATCGTGTCGAAAACAACCGCCAAGACCCTCCCCCGCGCGTGCTCGCGCGCACGCATGCACGCACGCACTTACGTTCGCCCTTCCCCGCACGCACCCACGCACGCGCGCCCCGCCCGCACACGCCCACCCGCCCACCCGCCCACCCGCCCGCCCGCCCGCCCGCGCGATCAGGAATGGCTTGGGCAAGCGGCAAGAATGGCCCCAACTGTAGGTGATGCAAGCGACGCAGGCGACGCGTAAAACAAAAAGGGCTTGGCAATGCAGCCGAGTTGCTGCGCATATTTGTGTTGAGCCTTTCGCCAACTCAAGCTCCAACGGCCGCCCGGACGGCGATGATGCACGAAAGGCGCTGGGCACGCAGACAATGCGAGGGGTTGGCGCCAGCGTCAAGTCGGAAGGCAAAGCCCATAGGTGTGCGCCCCTTCACCCTTTGTGGCCAACCCCATTTGCTTTTTGCTTTGGGGCTACGCCTACCGTCTTCAGAACCTATGGTAGGCCACGCATTATGTCGGCAATTTGCGAAGTTCTGCCAAACACCAGCTGCTTCTTTTGTTAATTTTGTTCATGTTTAAAGACAAATCAGTCTTGTGTTTTAACTAGTCCCGCCAAACGCGTGTTCGGGCTGCGGGTCCTGGGTTTGTGTGGCTTTGCAGACTCTTTTTTTTGTGGCACGGGCGTTGTTGCCAGCGGCGGCTGGCAGGGGTGCCGAGCAGGCACGCGCCGTGCCGAGCAGGCGCCTGGAAGCGCCTAGTATGCGCCGAGCAAGCGCGGTGCCGAGCAGGCACCTAAGGGGGCTCAAGTATTTTTGTTGGCGGCTGTGTTGGGTCCTGTCTTTTCCACAGGCCTTGGATAGGCTGGAGACGTTTCTTGCTGCGAAGAGGCTGAAGGGAGGCGCAGGGAGTGGGCCTGCGTCACGTTGAGGTCGGTCGCGCTGCCTTGCAAAGTCGGTACAGCTTCCGCGGGTCCCTTACGTTGAAGTTGTCGGCCAGATCCCTCAGCGCCTCCATTTAAAAAAACAGCTTTGTTGCGCCAAAAGGAGCTTGCTCAAGGTTCCCTGGATGCAGGGAGGCCTAAACACTGTTTTTTTCCTACTTGTTGCCCCAAAAAGGAGCTTGAGCAAGGTTCCCGACGCAGGGAGGCCTGCTTACACAGCTGGACACTACTTGTTCTTCGGCCCCCGCTGGGCCTGTCAGGCTTCCACCTTGTCCAGCCGGGCCTGGAAGCCCTTGCACACCCCCCACAGCACGCTGGTGAGGTGCGAGTAGTCGAGCGTGACCATCTCCGTGCCGTCGCTCCACCGTGTGGCCCCCATCAAATTCTTCCACTTTGTTTCTGCGAAGTTGTCCAAGGCGAAGCCCAGCCTCAGGTCCTCGTTCATGTCCGGGCGCTTGTACTGCTTGGCCTCCACGGAGTCGTTTTTTTTGTCACCAGCACGCCTTGAGGCAATTGCCATCGGTCGCGAAAAACCTGCTAAAATACACAAAGGTAGAGAGGTGAAACATATGGTGAAACGTCACTTGAAAAAGCCGGCGAAAACACAACAGGTCACAGAGGAGCCAAAACAAAACAGACACAGCCGAACCAAAGACAACCAAGAACCACCGCAAACAAACAAACCGAGAACAGAAAGTGATTTCGCCAGCACGCGGAAGTGCATGTTGAAATAAATTACGGGCAAAAAGGAAGACACCAAATGCATTGGCAACGCGCGGAGAAAACAATGTGGCTGAGCGGGGCACAGACCACATAGTCAACTCGCGGAGCGCACTACACTCTGCCGGGGGCACATTTGCGCATCGTTAACCCCCGTACATGGCCATGCAGAGGAGCATATGCAATGGAGCAACGTTGAAGGCCACACACACTAGCCAAGGGACGTGCAAGAATTAGGGCAAAAAATGCCACCGAGGTGACAAGCAAAAGGCATGCATGAATTAGCCGGCTCACAGGCATCACCTGTAGCCGCAGGGACAACTTCGCGGCAACGCGAGCCAGCGAGGCAGGCCAGCAGCGACACAGGAGTGCTCACACATTGGTCAGCACACAAGTGGGCCAACTGCAAGGGCCGCACGGCAAAAAGAAAGGGACCATGGGCTGAGCGGGGCTCAAGACCACATGGTCCACGCGCTACACTGCAGAGAGCAGTGTAGCCGGTCGGCGGGGTGTCTGAGTGCTGGGACATCCGCCAGAGAGGAGCGGTGGCCCTTCTCTGAAGGTGTGCCCTACTGCCAAAAGGAGCAGCTGTGTGCAGTAGACCCATGCCCATATCAGGCATGACACGCAAAGGCAGGCAGGGCAGCAGCAACCAGACCCCATGATGGCTACATGGCCGGCCTGCCAGGCACATTTTCCAAGTTCCCATGGCACAGCAAGTGGCAAGCGGCCAAATGGTTAGGGTTTGGGGCGCAAGGCAATTCGATGAAGAGAGACCGTGAGACCGGGCAGGGCACGGAGCTACACGGATCTTCCGCCCCAGCAATCAATTTTTCCGGCTCGGGGAGTTGCTGTTTTGGGAGTAATGGTAGGCTATAGTCCTGCTATAGCTTGAGACTGTGGTTGTGTCGCCAAACACGTGGTCCCAAGAGCCCAGACCTTGCGGGGGCCTGGCGCGGTGCAGGTCCTATCGCAAAGGCACTGGCGGACTGCCGAATGGTTAGGATTTGGGATGCAAGGCAATTGGCAGGAGAGAGACCGCAAGACCGGCGCACGGAACTAGACGGCTCTTCCGCCCCAGGATCAAAATTCCAGCACGGGTGCACCTCCGGAGAATTTAATTTCGGGGGTAAGGTAAGCCGTTTCATGGGCCACCTAGACTCACACGTCCGCTAAGGCAAGGGGCAGTGCGGTTAGGGTTTTGGGTGGGCAGAATGGCAGGAAGGGGCCCCCCAAGCAATCACCGAGCGACATGGCTACAAGAGGGTGTTCCTAGCCTAAGGAGCAAATAAGTTCCACAACCAATTTGGAGAAATTATGCAAATACTGCACGGAACTCTGAGCAGAAGTGCACGTAATAAAGCTGCGGACCATGGGTTGCTCCATACGGCCTACGGACCAGAGTCTTGTCAGCGCCTTCTCGGGCGACTGCCTGAGCTGCCTTGCTCAGCAGCCCGCGCCTGAACCCGCACAATATTGGTGACCCTCTCTCTTTAGAGGGGATTTCCCAAATGGATTCTATTCTACCTGAGAGGCTCCCAGCACTCGTCCGTCCAGGAAATGACCTCGTCCTGCGAAGGATTCGAAGTCTAAAACGCTGCGTGCAGGCGTGTGGCTGCAAAATAATGACCCCTAGATATGCTTGCAATTTGGCTCCAGGTTGCATTTCAAGCGAGCCAACCTTTGCAGGGCTAAGGAAAAACAAAAAAAAGAAAACAAGGGGTCCAAAAAAAGGGGTCCCCGAAAAAAAGGGAAAAGGGGTTTCCTTTGGCAAAGCTTGACATCGCTTGAAATGCAACCTGGAGCCAAATTGCGGCGCATATCTAGGGGTCATTATTTTGCAGCCACACGCCTGCACGCAGCGTTTTAGACTTCGAATCCTTCGCAGGACGAGGTCATTTCCTGGACGGACGAGTGCTGGGAGCCTCTCAGGTAGAATAGAATCCATTTGGGAAACCCCCTCTAAAGAGAGAGGTTGCCAATATTGATCCATGGTTGACTCGTTGCCGCAATATTGATTCAAAATTGCTCCATGGTTGACTCTTGTTGCCGCAATATTGCAACAAAATTGAACCAAAACCGCGTGTACGCCAAGCCGCTGAACCCCCACACTCCCCGGGTCCTTGCTATATGTGCTATATGTGCTATATGGTATAGAAGCCCGGTATCGAAGCCTCCTGCCCGGCATTGAAGCCGCGCCAAGCCGCTGAACCCCCACAGTTCCCCGGGTCCTTGCTATATGTGCTATATGTGCTATATGGGTCTTACACGCCAAGCCGCTGAACCCCCACAGTCTCCGGGCTCCTTGCTATACGTGCTATATGTGCTATATGGGTCTTACACGCCAAGCCGCTGAACCCCCACACTCTCCTGGGTCCTTGCTATATGTCCTATATGTACTATATGTTATCGAGACGCGCGTTAAAATATACTATATGTGCTACACAATGCATATTTGGTACATGTTGGAGATGCTATGTGTATAGTACACAGGCTTCTATACCATATAGCACATATAGCACATATAGCAAGGACCCGGTGGAGAGTGGTTCTGCGGCTTGCCTTGTGAGACCCATATAGCACATATAGCACATATAGCAAGGAGCCGGGGGACTGTGAGGGTTCGGCGGCTTGGCACTGCGCCACCCTGCCCGGCATCGGAGCCACGTCAATCCTGGGCTGGGCGCAGGATTGCCGCCCCTGAATCCTGCACTGGGCACAGGATTGCCCTCGTCAATCCTTTCGCCAACGCAGGATTGCTCCCATTCAATCCTGTGCCCAATACAGGATTGCCCCGGTCTCCCAGAAAACTGCCTGACTCTAGGCGCAGCGTGACACGGCGCGCACGGGCTCGGACCAGTGCTCCGCCACGCAGGGCAGCGCGCTGTTCTCCGCGGCCCGGTCGTAGAAGAGAAAGAGGCGGGTGAAAGGCGCCTCCGGCTCGCGCGCCAGCAGCTCTCCCAGCAGGCGAATCAGCTGCGCGTGGCGCTCCTTCTTGGTGGTCCGCCGCGTCATGCCGGCGATCTTGAAGGCGTCCGGGTTGTAGCGCAGCACCAGCAGCTTGTTCCCGCTGCCGAGCGCCACGCTGGCGGCCATGTCAAAGTCCCGGCGCACGTCGCAGCTGGGGTCGTAGGCCTTATGCTGCTCCTCGTCAACCTCCAGCAGGACGTAGCCCCACGGACTCGGCAGGGCAAAGTCCGCGAAGGCGTGGGCCGTCTCCGACTCCAACCCGCAGCCACGGAAGGGCAGGTGGTGCTGGTACTCAAAGGCGATCTGCGCGTCGCAGAGTGCTTGGTGCACCTCAAGCTCCTTACTCTTGGTCACTGCGCGCGGGTTGTCGCCGTGCATCGTTCGCATGTGTCCCAGCAAGCTCGGCGCTCCGGCGAATGGGAGATCTTGCCGAGGACAGCCCTGGATTTGACACATAAAATTGCAGCAGTCGCGGCACTGGCGTCGCAGTCGCCCATGCTCGCAGACCGACGCGCCGCCGCAGTCGCAGCACTCAGTCCGCCTCCGCCCGTGCACGCAGACCGACGCGCCGCCGCAGTCGCAGCACTGGGGCCGCAGTCGCCCATGCTCGCAGACCGACGTTCCACCGCAGTCACGACACCGGTCCCGCCGCCGCCCGTGCTCGCAGATCGACGACCCGCCGCAGTCGCGGCAGCACGACCGTCGCCCGTGCTCGCAGACCGACGCGCCGCCGCACGAGCGGCACTGGGCCCGCCGCCGCCCGTGCTCGCAGACCGACGCGCCGCCGCACGAGCGGCACTGGGCCCGCCGCCGCCCGTGCGGGCACTTCTTCTCAGGCCGGCGCACACGCGTCATCGCTGAACACTCTTGGTGCTTTCTCACACGCCCCCGGCAAGCCTCCCGGCCGCGCCGCCTGCCTGGCATCGGAGCCACGCCAGCCCGCCGACGGGTTCGCCCAACGACTCTTAGTAGCTGAACTCTACGCGGGCATCGACCAAAAAATGGTTGGCGCCTGTTTCCAGTTCCGAGGCACTTCGAAAACATAAGTGCCACTTATGTTTTTCCAGCATCACATTCCTGCCCGGCATCGGAGGCTTCGATACCTAGCGCGCCACATTCCTGCCGCGCCACCTGCCCGCTCCAAGGTCGGAATTCTTCCCAGGAAAATTTTTTTCCAGTTGTCCTGTGGGACAACTGTCTAAAGTTTCGGCGAACCTGCCCGGCAGAGCCGCGCCAGCCCGCCGACATGGAGGCGCGCAGCTGATGATGTCTCGTATGTTATCACCAACTACGAAGCAGTGTCCGATTATGTCGGACACTGGCTCCATCGTGCGCAGGTCTCGCTGTTGACCGGCGCCACCGGTCAAATCGCGGAGCCGGCCTCGCTCAGACCGAAGCCGCGGAGCCGGCCTCGCTTTGCGGAATAGCCACTGGACTAAGGCGTCGGCGAAAACATATGTAAACATGTTTGAAGGACCTGTCACCGGCAACATCCCGGAGGTCCTGGACAACGGAGAGGTGACTGACGGCACGCACGTCACCGCAGGGCAGCTGGCCCTCGCTCTCACGCCCTACGCTCAAGTAACGGACCTGGCGGTGAACACGGCAGCCTCCGGCAACAACGCGGCGCCATCCAGTCCCTGGACGACAGAGTCACCGCAGAGCTGGCCTCAAAGCTGGACAGCAGCGCGCTGGCGCCGGCAATTGCGCCCCTGGCCACGGCGGCGGCCCTGGCCACCACGGACGGGCAGGTGGCTGCGCACGGAAGCAGCATCGCCGCGCTGCAGAGCTCGCTGACCACGGGTAAGCAGGGAGGCGCGTGGTGCGCCACGAATGAGCACCCCAACTTAACAGCACCACGGCGGCATGCAAGGCTCCATCGCCTCGGCCAACAACGCCACGCTGGCCACGGCGGCGGCCAACTACGGCCTCAAGACGGTGGTGGACCAGCACTCCCTAGACATAGCGGCGAGGGTCACGCCGCTGGAGGTAGACACCAAGGTGGCCAACGCTCTCCTGGGGGCCGTCACCGCCGCAGCGCTGGCCTCCGAGCTCGCAAGCCGAGACGCCTCTATCTCGGGGCTGCAGGCCTCCAAGGCAGACGCCAGTGCCCTGACTGCGTACGCCCTGCAGTCGGCCGTGGACACTTCCTTGGTGGTGGACTCGAAGATCTCGGCCGCTCTCCTGGGCGCAGTCACCACGGCAGCCCTGGACGCCGCCCTCCTCGGCAAGGCGGACGCCAGCGCGCTGGCCGCCCTGCTCTGCACGGTGGACGGACTGGACACTCCACTGGAGGTAGACACCAAGATAGCAAATGCCCTGCTGGGTCTCGCCACCGAGGCCTTCGTCGCAGCGCAGCTTGCTAGCCGGGACGCCAGCATCACGGCGCTCCGGGGGGCCAAGGCCGACGCGACGCTGCTGGCCTCATACGCCACGAACGCCGCGCTCTCGGCCAGCGAGACCACGCTCCAGAGCGCCCTCGACGCACTCCTCGCGGAGCTCGCCGCCCTGCAGCTTCCCGGAGGCGGAGTTGTTAACGCGCCGGCCTGGGCGGGCTTCACAACTTGGGAGCTCGTTCAGGGAAGCAACGTCGTTCGCAACCTGCACTTCGTGGCTCCTCTCTCTGCTGCGCTGGCCAACGGCGACGACACGCTGAGCATCACGGCAGACTGCTACTCCGTCGCGGCGGCGGACGCGGCCCTCGCGGCTGCGCTGCTGGCCTACTACACCTCCTCACAAGTGGACACTCTGTTGGGAGACTACCGCACAGGGGCAGCGCAGGACGCGGAGACGACCAGCGCCATCACAGGCGCACTGCTGGCCTACTACACCTCGGCGCAGGTAGACGCGCTGTTGGGAGACTACCGCACGGCGAGCGCGCAGGACACGCAGACGCAGGCCGCCATCGCGGGCGCGCTGCTGCCTACCGGACGGGCCCGGACCAGGACGTGTTCACAACCAACCAAATCACCTCGGCGCTGGTGGCGCACCGTTCAGCCGCCGACCAGGACACGGCGACGGCCTCGAGCATCGCCGCCGCGCTGCTCAGCTA
>CAUJNA010001742.1:0-58454 GCA_963377175.1 Effrenium voratum | reverse complement strand
AAGACACACCCCATGTAGAATTTCGAACATCAACAGTACCACAGACAGGGAAGGGCCAAACACCCATGCCCAACCTAAGCCAAGAGGACACACCGTTTTTCGGGCTCACTTCGTTTTTGGAAACGGTTTGGCGAGGGGAGCCAAAGGGAAACGAGGGCCAATCTCCCGGCCGGCTCTTTGAAACGCTTTCAGTACAAGTTGCCAACCAGACCACGAACCTTCGAATCAGCTACCACTCTTCAGAGGGCGACGGCAACACGACTTCTTGTCGGACTGCAAATCAACGGAAGGAACCCAAAACGGGGCACTGTTGGTGTCCCTTGGGTTTATTATGCTTTATTAAGGCCGGAGGCTTTCTGCGAGTCTTGTGCAGTCCCACAAATGGAGGGGGTGCCCGAAAATAGAATCTGCAAGTACGATAATTCACAAAACGAATCATGGGTGAGCTCCTTTTGCCCCGGAGCAGGAATCAAATTGGAAGTGACCTTTCGAGGAACCCACCTCCCGTAGATTCAAATTTGAATACCACATGATCCTTTGAGAGTGTCAGAAAGTCCCACCCGCCCATCCACCCAAAAAAACAAACATCAAGAAAAAAAAGAACAACACAAAAACAAGATCATCCCCCCCCCCGCCCCCAAAAAAAAGAAAAGAAAAGAACAACAAAAAACAAAGCCGGCCTTGTCAGTGCCGTACATCGCCAGCGAGGAGAGCCTCGCTGCCACAGGGATCACATGATCCTCGCTCGAGGAGCCGCTCGAAGCGCGAGAGCGAAGTGGGGACGGTTGATCCAAAGGTCCGATACACATGGGATGACCAGGGGGGGGAGAGGAAACCACGAAAAACATGATATGTCCCCACGAAATGGGAAAAGCTAGCCATGGTCATTTGGGGGATGAAGGAGAATCATACCCTCCCGTGCACTCACATGAACCCCCCCCCCCCAGAATCTTCTAGGCATGGTTGAATACCCAGGCATGAACTTGACCTTGGGGACATTTTCACAACCGAGAACCAGCAGGAAAACAAGTGGCCTTGGTGTCAAACTGGGCCATTTTGGGGATGGCCTCTGGTGCACAAGGCAAATCCAAAAATGGAGTGGGACAACTTCAGCTCAGATGGGGGCGGGGCGTGAAGACTCTTTCTTCAGCGTTTCAACTTCATACTATGCGCCCCTGAGACACATCAGCCTGGCAATCAACAAAAAGCGATATCTAGAACATACAAAAGAGATAATATAGAGAACCCTTGCTTCGCCTTTCATGCGGGCCGTAACACACGATCCCATCTTGGGTCGCTTCAAACAGGTGCTTCTGCGTGTACCTGTAGAATTCCACTGACTTTCCTGTGATTTCCTGTGACTCCTGCATTCTCCCCCCTATTCCATGGAAACTCTCATGGCATGTACCATGCTCCCAGCACCTTTTCAACTAAACTCCCAGCACCTGATGTTTTCCTGAAGTCCAATTTGTCCAACGAGATTCCAGCCAAATCCTGTTTGATGGAAAGGGAGCCCACCCAATCAAATTCCTAGGAAAGTTGCTGGAAGTTGGACCGCATCTCAACCACCCTCCAAAGAGAGAGAGAGAGAGAGAGAGAGAGAGAGAGAGAGAGAGAGAGAGAATTGTGGCGCAGCCCACAGGTTTCTTTCGACGTCTGGTTCCCTGTGCTAAAAATGCATATTTCGCTCAAACCGAAAACGGCTCGATCCGTCCTCTGAGACGATGAGGTCCCTGTAATTCTGGTATTGCCTCTGCATGACTTTCTTGCAGAGCTCGTTCTCCTGCGGCTTTTTGGACCAAAACGAGGCCCAGACTCGGACTTGCAAAAAGTGTGGGCTGTTTGCCAAGTAAGGGGGGCATGAAAAAATCCAAGCTTTTTGCAAAAGGGCGACTGTTAGTCTGGCAATATCTGTAAGGGACCGGGGAACATCTGCCCAAACTCGCCAACGAATTGCCATGGACTCCAGACAAGGAGAGCCCCCCAAGGGAAACTCCTCCCAATGAGAGCTGAGGGGCACACGAAACCGGGGCACTGACCTCTACGTGGGGAATGCAAGCAGTAGGGGGCTCGCACACGGGAAGGCAGGTAGTTTCTTTGGGGAGTCGGAAATGAAACCGGCAACAGCGTCCGTCGCGCCGCTTCCTTGCAGAAGAACTCCGGGAGCTGGTCAATGCGGTTGGCCACGATCCAGCAGTCCGCCGGACGCAGGCTGCCGCGGTCCTCACACAAATGGCCCCCCAAGGTTTGTCTCATGCTTTGGAAGCCCCACTCTTTGAGTTTTCCCTTGGCTTTTCCCTGGCTTTCCCTTGTCTCATGGTTTGTCTCATGGTTGTCCTTGGCCCCTTTTCCACAACCCCCACTCTCGATACAGCCAGATCCTTGTCAGCAGTTGCAACCAAGGGCTGGCAGAAAGGGCTGGCCTTTTCGAGGTGTACCTGAGAACTTGCTTGGGAAGCCACCAAGCAAGTTTGCGCACCCCCCAGGAAGGGTTCTAAGGAACCTCTTTAGGGGTCTAAAAACCTTTGTGGGAAGTGCGTCGTTTGGATCCGAAACGAGAACCCGAGCAGAAAGAGAGAGATGCTTGTCAAAAAAAAAGGAGCCACAGCTGTACATGTAGTACATGCCCACGAGCCTATTCGGCTCTAAGCGCCAATTGAATTGGAACACCCGCAAGAATGGTCGGGCATCACCTCCCCCATGTTTCTTCCTGTCCACCTGAAAGGACCCCTTAAGTAAAACCGAACACATACCCACATGTGGGGGGTTGATCAATGTCCTTTGGGATGATCATTGGTTGGAAAACCACCAAAGAGACGATATGTCAACCACATGGGACCCCCGGAAAAAGCCAAGACATATGACATACCCACATGTGGGAGTTGATCCATGGCCCCACGTCTTGGAGTCTGCTTCAAAACCCCCCCCCCATTTGGCCATGGGTCAAAACCCAAATCCAATCCAACCACCAAAATAGGAAGCCGAAAATGGGGTGAATTCGCCTCTCCCAAAATGGGATCCCATTGGTTTTGAGCCACGGCCATTTCTCTTGGCCGAGTCCGCTGCATGGTACCCCCCGTCTGCCAGCGACGATTTGGGGCCTGGAACTCCTCCTCGTCATGCTCCTCGCGGGGCTTTTTGGCGCGAATGGGGCGAATGGCGAAGGGCGAGGTTGGAACCCCAAAATGGCGCGCAACGGCGCTTTCTTCCGGGGAACGGGGGAAAAAAAGAGTACCAACTTGTGGTTTCTCTCTAGGCACGAAAATGGTTGAACCTCCAGTTTGCAGGAGCATCCTCTTTTGAACCCTATTGCACCCGAACCATCGGCTCACTTGCGGTGAAATGGACATGTGGAGGTCATGCTCCCAAGCCAGCGAGCGCGGTTGCCATGCATTTTCTCAGGTCCTTGACAAGCAGAAGGGAGAAGGGAACCAAAAGGGAACCACCCCAAAAAAAGAAACAGCGGACATCACCGCCATCAGCGGTCCAACCATTTTTGCCACCCTGGTTGACAAGCTCATACCTCAAAGAGCGACAAATCGGAAAACGCTTTTAGGGAGGCCTAAAAATTTGGGCAACACCCCGGTCTAAAAAGGACCACTGTGTTTGAACTCGCCTCTTTCCAACGTTTCCAACGGTGGAAGTGGGCAAGAGGCCTTCTTCCAGGGACTGTCTTCCGAACATTCGCGGAATCGGGACATCCTTTGAACACCCACCTGGCATGGGGTGTACTCGAAAAACCCATGGCGATGAAACGAAAAAAAGGCAGTGTCCAGTTCTGCTTGGGAATGTTCTTGCTGTAGGGTGGAAGAAAATCGACCAAAGCAGCAACCAAAAGGCTTGCGCGTTTTCCAACCAGAACGGAAGTGGATTGTTTTCAACGCAGGATTCTTCCAGGTTTCTTGGGGAAAGGGGGGGAAGTCTCACCTAGTTCTCATATTTTCGGGACCAACTGGTTCTTACACACCGGTGGTTCTTACACACCGGTGTGTCTCCCATGAAGAAATGTGTGGTTTCCCCCACAACCCCCAGTCGCACTCTTGAGCCGATCCCTTGAGGGTTGTCACGAGCTGTCCTGCTTCAAAGCCTCGCGCAAGATCTTGCCCATCCAGTGCCTGGGTCGGCTTGGCTTGTGGCTGGTCTGTCCTTTGAGGCAACCCCAAGGGGTGGTGCTCAAGGAAAACCCGCCCTCTTCTGGGGCTGCCCTCCATTTTTATAGGCCACCCTCTGTTCATTTTGGTGTTATAGGAAAAGCAAAAGGAGCCGAAGCCATTTTGGGGGGTCTCTTTTTTTTGGTGCTAAAGGAAAAGGAAAAGAACCGAAGCCATGAAAAAGAGAAAGACACACCACTATACTGCCAGCAGAAGTGTCTAAGGCAGGATATGCCCTGTATAGTGGCACATGGCGGAGTCGAATGCGGCCCATGTCCATTGAAGTTTCATGCTAACATGTGCCATCAAAACTCCTTGCGGCTCACTGGTTCCCCTTGGAAGGAACCCTTGTGTTTCGCTCTAAAATTCCGGGGTTCATGAGCCCGTTCACAAGCCAACAAAGCTAACCTTCGTACCTCACCCCACACCTGGAAAGATTCGCCCGTCCGCAAGATTGCTACAGGAATCACCCCCAGAACGCGGGGATCCAAACCACATCTCCTGGATGAAAGCGAGGCAGTTCCTTCCGTAGGCGGTTCCTTCCCGTTGACTGCCAGACCCTTCCCCCTGCGCTTCGCTCGCTCGCTGGGAGCCCCTTGCGGCACGTCGTGCTTCGAGGCATCAACCACCACCTGACGCCAGCTTCCGGTCAGCGAATCCGTGGGCTTCCAAAAAAGAACGGTTGGGGTCCCACAGCAAACGCCAGTTAGGTTCGGTTTGGGGCCGTTCCTTCATTCCTTGTGCCACCCAAAAAATGGATAAGCCACCCAAATTGGAAGCTGCTGGGTCTTCCATGGGGCTTCGCCGGATCCAAACACCAGCCATGTGGGTGCTTGAAACACGCTCTTCAGCCCCGTTCGTTCCTGGCCTATCCGTTTTCCAGGGGTAAATGAATGGAATAGACGCGATCCCGCGCGGTTTTTCTTTCTTTTTACACCGAAGAAATGCTTGCCAAACACACCTTTTCGCCTTCCCAAACCTCCTCTGTTGCGGCAAAAAAAGAAGACTCGGCGAGAAAACGTCCGGCGAACCCCGCCCCACCCCCCCCCCCCCCCGCCGCATGAAGAACGCTTAGGGTCTATGAACCCCGCATGAGGAACACTTAGGGTCTATGAACCCCGCATGATGGACACTTCGGCCTCCTTCTTCTAGGGTATTGGCTTCTTCGGGGCTCCAGGCAGCAAAAATCGACTCGAAGCGTCCCTGGCACCGCCCACCCCCCCCCACCGCCCCCGCGCCAGCACCCCGTCGGACTTGTTCAGGGCGGCGCTGTGCAGGGCGTGCACGTCCTGCGAGCTAGGGATGCGCAGCGAGCCCATGGGGCATTGGGTCAAAATCACGTGGCAGAACGGCCGGTTGGCGGTTCAAGGGAAACCATCCAGGGGGTGAAGGGCTGAATGGGGTGGCATATACAGGGGAAATTGGGACACCATTCAACAGAATTTGGGGTGACTGGGGTAATTCTGTGGCAAATACAGGGAGGGAACCATAAGAACGCCGAAAGCAGCCGTCTTTATCTGGATGTACAATTGTCTTTTTGTTAGGGTCTTTTTTGGGACTCGGCTAAAGGAACATCAGGAGGAAATCAGGAGGAACACAGCAACAGCCTTTAACCTTTTTGTTTTCCTTGAAGACCTTTCTACACACTGTTCGGAGCCCCTGTCCATTCCAAAGGCCTGTGGTGATATGGTTCCTCTTCCTCTCAATCAATCAGTTCTTGCAATTAGCATTCTCTACAACAATATGAGCAAGCCTCATGGTACAACCAGGCTCCGAGCACTTCCAAACTCTCAAAACAACAAGGCAACAAGGTTCCCGTCCTTCACGTGAATCAAACTTGCTACTTCTTGTGCAAACAGTTTCCGAAGTATGAAACTCGAGGTCGAACCCAAGAGCAAACAAAAACCAACATCAAACAACTGGCGATCTCAAAGTATACTCACCAATCTGAAGCCCGGCTCGCCAATTCTGAGGCCTAAAGCTGTGTGTTCTCCAAGAACATTGGCTTTCTACCTGCCCCAAACATTTTGAACTCCAAAAACGACGAGGGACTCCACCCCGGATCGATCAACCTGCATCATTTGAGGGCTTCCCCAAAAGTGAGACTTCTCCTCCAGTACGGGGCACAGCACAAGCAATCAACCAGGGGCGCATTCATCCTGGTTCCCATGTTCAAAAAGGCTGGGAGCCAATCTCACTGGGGCACTCGATGGACAGCAACGTATACGCGGTTCATGTCCCCAGGAATCAAATTTTGCTGGAATTCATGGCCTATTGCCTTCTCTTCAAACCAAAGACTCCCCAAATCAGTGATGTCCATTTGAAGCACCTTGAAAGCCACACAGAAAAGGTTCCAACCATTGAACTCATAGTCGACGTGCTTCAGCAATTGTGGCCAGCTCCCCACTAGGAGGCCGCAAAAAAGCACAACGACGAGACCCAATAGCCAAACACTGAACCGGCCCTGCGACGCTGGCAAAACAAGCAGCAAATAAGCACCGTGCACCAGGCAGGGCGTATCTTGTGGCCCTGTTGAGGAAAAAGAAAACGGAGGATCTGCGCCAAAGTGAAGAAACCTTCGTAAAAAGGTCCAACGTTGTGCCCTCAAAAAGAGGTGGCCAAACGGGAAACCCTGAAACACGAAATGCCGCAGAGGAGAAACCCCGCGTGCGAAAGGCGCGGCACGCCTGGATGGCCCAAAGAACGCCCGAAGGCATGTCCAAGAGGGAGAGGAGCCCCGTGTCCGTGAGCTCTTCCTGTCGAATACTTGGATGACCGTGGGGGAAAACTCTTAGAGCCCCAGCACTGCAAGACATCTTTGGAACCTTCGCAGAATAGTTTAATCTAGGGCTTCGCTCAAAGTCCCAATCTGGGCTGGTCATAGAGAGGAGCTTGGGAAACCCCTGGAGAAACGCTTGGGGTATTTGCAAGGCTGGGCAGCTTCCGTGTCTCGGAAATGGCCTCTTTCCCCAGCTGCAAGCTATGCAAAAGTGCACAGAGTTCGGGGGCATTTCTTGAAGGATTCCGATTCCAACTAAGGGAGGGGGCGCGCAGACATACACACACGCACAATGTCCATGCGTGTTTCATTTTTCCAAACGGGGGCCTCATGGCGAACAGAAACCATTCTTCGCTCAGTTCCCGTGGCAGAATGTGCTTACCACTGGGGTCCCTCTACAGAAACCGGAAATACAGCTGCAGCACCCCTGCACCCCATTGTTCTTTTGCTGCAAAATTGGCTATACATCTTGAGTGGGTGGACCCCTTTGTGGACAAAATAAAACACGGGAAATTATGTCCGATCATTTTGGCAGATGTTCATGTTGATATTTACAGCCATTTACAGTCCGCAATAGGTCTGTTGCCCTATGGTGTGGCACAGGGTTGCAAACAGTAATCCTACATAAAAACGGGTCACGTAAAACACGTACCAAGCGATCAAGCATCAGGGTCCTCCAAATCTATGAGGGGCGAAAAGCCGACCTCCACCTGCAGGCACCTCGGCAGAAGCAGTCCGCACATAAAGGCAATCCATGTCAAAGCATGGGGATGAAGGTAAGTCATGTTTGAAAGCATCCCCTCTTGAGAAAAGCAATATGTGTTTTGGTGTCCCGCCCCCCCCCCCACCTTCCCAACAACCGAGGAAAAAATGGGCTACGCAGTGTGGATCCCAGCGCGGAATTCCACGTGTCGGGCCCTCTCCAACCGTCCATATGCAAACTCCAATCTGCTTGCAGTGTTTGCCTTTGGGTCATTTCCTCGCTTTCAACATCAAATGTTCACCCTCTGCAAGTGTAGGCGTTCTCTGTGTTGAAGTACAGCACTAAATACCGAACATGGGAGTTTGCTTCGAACATGCTAGTGAACGGTCCATGTGCGGTTGCAGTCAGAAATAGACCACACACACACAGACACAGACACAGACACAGACACACACACAGACACAGACACAGACACAGACACAGACACAGACACAGACACAGACACAGACACAGACACAGACACAGACACAGACACAGACCTCCTTTTACCCCACGAAATCGATGGACATCATCAAAGTACCCAGCAAACAAGCGCAGATAACTCAAGGGAACCCACGCGAACAAAACAGATGAAAGCACCGTGCCCGCCACGAAATCGAGCACCAGCGTGTAGACAACAAAGGTGGGACTGAGACAGTGGGAGTGAGCTGAGAGTGAGTACTCTCGAGCCGGAAGCCATTCCTCAAGAGACTCCTCTGATCAGAACGGTCCTTTTAAAATCCGAAGCCGACAAGCAGCAGCCAACAACCAACAAAAACAACAAACGGCCAACAGCCAAAAAGCAACAGCCAACAAACAAGAGCCAGCAACCAACAAGGAGCTCGGAGCGCGTCAAGGCGTCAAGGCGTCAAGGCTTGGGCCTGAGAAACATGCCTGCCAGGTGTGTCAACATGTGGGTGTGGGTCAATATTCCGTTCGGCCCCAATGAGCATGGCGAACCTTTCCCAGGGACATCTCATCTTAGCAGGTCTTCCACATAGAAACGGTCATTCCATGTTGTCAGTTGACCTGTTCATTAACCCACGGTCAACCCCCATGGTCGCCCAAAAAAAACCCTTCACACCCATGGTCTTCGCCCAAAAAAAAACCTTGGGACCCCTTGGGTCTTCCTGATGTAAGGCGCCCCGGCATGGCGGGCCGGCTCAGCTTCGCGAGCTCCTCCGCCGACACCACCCCTGGCCGATCTTCGCAGGCGCGGCGCCGAACCGCCGAACCCAAAACAAAACGCCCCCATTGAGTCGTTGGATCAAGGGAGGGGGGGGGGGGATTCTGGGGTTGTTAAGTTATACCATAATGATGGGGTAAGTGGGATTTCCGAAATAGTGGTACCCTCAGGGGTCCGACCTATAGACGCTTGAGGGTGTGAATTGACCGTTGGACCTCGGGGGGTTCCCAGTTTGATCGTTCGATCCAATGAGGTTGACCAAGAAATGGATCAACCCCAGTGAAAGAAGGTGGGGGCCCCCCAAAAGTGGCCTGAGTCCAGACCACTATACCCAGGGACATTCCCCCATGAATAAACTGGGGTTGACTAATATGGGGTCGACACTACCCAAAACACAAGGCCATGTTATGAGAACCCAAGGAGGAAACCTTGGGAGTGAAAGAGAGAAATTCAGAACCCACTCACTGGGAACGATGGACTATCCAAGACTGCGATCGGCCTCTAAATCATTCTAAACCCACCAGAGGGGGCCCACCCCAAATCTAGGCCAGGTACTATTGTGAGCAACGCTCACGCGTGCGCACGGTTGCCCTTTCTCGAGGATACATGTCCGGGTCGCTTAAAGGGCAACACACGAGACGAAAACCCATAGGGGGCTCCATTTCGTGTGACAAAAAGAAGTACTGGCATGAGTCATGAGCCATTGGTTTTGTACAGAATTGCTTTCGTGGCGTCGGCTGGCAATGGCCGGTCATTTTCTTGTGGAAATACTGCTGCGCATTCATACGCATGTGCCGCAAAAAGTCACAACTAGGCACCCTTAAAAAAAGATGCACCACCGAAAACAGAAGTTCGCTTTGGAGAGTCCCCTTTCAACATCACCCCCGCCTAAAGGAAACTCATTTTAAATGGCCTGAATAGTCATGTGAAACCACGTGCTTGGATGGGGGCCCCAAACCCCGAAACAGCCAGACCGGATTGATCGGCCGCGCGTGGCATATGCGCGGTGAATGGGCCCAGTACGTCCACGTGCTGAAAGGGTGGTTTCTCTCCTGTGGTATGACGCTGCTATGCAAATTATCTTGAGCTCGGTGAACCCTGTGCGGAGATCGTGCGCGTCAAAGTGTTCTTGCTGTGCCGCCGTGCACATGTGTCTTGGTCTCGGCGAACCCTCTGCGGAGATCACGCGTGTCAGTGAACCATCCGCGGAGATCCTGAGTGGAGAATGCAGCACCTACGACTTGAGCATCGCAGCTTTTCGGCACAAAGCACGAAGTGTACTTTTCCAAAGGCGGCTCAGAAAACGCAACTTTCAAGCACGAAAGTAGTCACACGGAGCGCTCCCGCGCTGAAACGTGGAAAGCGCAACGTTTGAAAGCTGCAGCTCCATAGGGAACTTTGAACTGCAAACTAGCACTCGCAATACGTACAAAATGGAAGTACCTCTCGAAGTTTATTCAACAAGTATTGCTCGAAGTGCGCCCCCGCGCTGATCTGGCTCGCAAAACACAACATGTCAGTGCAAAAGCAAGGTGCAAAGGACGCTCCGCCAGTTGCTTCCCGAACAAGGCAACTTTGGAGTACAAAAGCTACACGCAAATAACTATATCTCCACTTAGATGCGCAGTGATCGGTCACTATCCAAATGCGCAGTAATCAGTCAATTCACGTGACCCACAACAACCTACAAGCTAGAGTTCTAAGCAAAGGGGGATTCTTCCCCTCTTTCCTTCACAGGGTCCTACCTCTTTCCATTCACAAGGGTCGCAACTTTTTTTTCGGGTTTCTCCGGGTTTCTCCTCTTTCCATTTTTCTCGGGCTTCTCCGTTTCCGGGGCCGCCCGTCCCGTCCGGCAACGCTTTTTCGCCCCGACCCAGCCGCGCCTAGGCTGCGGCAGCGATACACCGCGCGGTGCGCCGTCTCCAGTGCTGCGGCCACAGGCTCCACACCCTGTGAAGCGGTTAGCGTCTGACGAGTAAGGGCCCCCAGAGCATACCGAAGCTAACAGATTTGAGAGGTTAGAACAAGGGTACCCGATTTTTTCTGTAGTCTATTGTAGTAGGGGAACCCTCCCCCAAAAAGGGTAAAAGGGCACTACTGGGGGACCTAGTCCATGCTCATTTGCAGGGGAGGGGCCTATCCAATGCTCCCCAAAAGCTTCCAAGGCAAATGTTCGGAGCAAGTCCAAAAATGTTGTTGAGATCGAGAACCAGAGCAAGGAACCAATCTGGAAGATGCGGCGTCAAGGAGCAGAGAGCCCGCACCTTGGCTTCGGGCAAGATCGCACCCGGACTGCACCTGCTCCCTGCCGTGTGAGGAATACTTCGGCGGCGTGCTCTGAGCAAGGCGCGCCCGGGCACCACACAGGTCGTCAAAGGGTGTCTACGCAAAGTCGGAAAGTTGAAGCAACTCAAACCTTGGCAAGCATCTGCCAAATAGAGCGTCGAGGCGCGGACGAGCTGTCTCCAGGCTTCTGGCGCCAAACCGCGATTCGGGGGCCGGCGCGCTTTACACCCGCGCGCTGTATGCAAAAACCCCAAACGGAGATTCCGAGAGAGAGGACTTGGTCTTTCTTTTGCCGATGCAGTGGCAACGCGCTTCGCTTGAAGCAAGAGTCAATGACCCGTCGAATGCGTCTTGAAGCCCAGATTGTTCCAGCCGCGGCAACCAAGTTGCACGGTACGCGAGCTGGAGTTGCCGCTACAACGTCGGACACCGGCAAGGGGCTTGACTCAAATTCAGGGGCCTTTCAGCGGGCTTCAATATTGCAGTAATGCGGGCTTAAAAAGTGCAAGCTCCAGGTCATGCCCCTCCCAAATTGACCGTTGTCGTGACCAGTGCCAACGGCTTGCAATGGACAAGGCGTCTTGCATTTACCAGCGCTGGAGCCAGGTTTTGTCTGAATCTCCTCTTGTTGGAGCCCGCGCAGATTTCTTGCGGCCAGCGCAATGTCTGCGAGTCACTTTTCGGCCAAGTCCGTGCGTGAAGAAGCAGTTCCTGAAGAGTACTCAGGACTGGGCAGTCCAGCATCCTGTGCTTAAAGCGACTGCGCTAGGACTGCAAGAGGAGGGCGATGCCGATTGTTTGTTTTGCCTTCTGCGAGGGATGGACGATCAGACAGTTTGTCAGATGCGGCGATGCGCGCTATCTGCGCCAGAGCGACGGCTCAAATCTGCAGACCCCACGCCAAAAGGAACAAAGGCGGTGCTCAAGCCACCAAAGAAACATCTAGCATCTGGTTGGACCCCTAGCCTGCTCTGACCGAACCTCGGGTCGGAGGAAAAGGCCGTTGCTTGGATTGGAACCATTTCCCAACCCGGGAGCGTTGAAATTGATCTTCAATGGTGTCGCTCTGGTGTGCGTGTCAGCTCTGAAGACTCTGACACGGTCCTCCGTTTTTTGCCGAAGACTTTGGAAGGTGCTTGCTATGCCTCGAAGCGGATGCCGACGCCCGTCTGAACGAGACAGGTGGCCGGCCAGCGCGGACAGCGATCACTTTGCAAAAACGAAACAGGGTCGCAACGGGCTGTGGCAAACCAGAAACATCTTTCGGGGGAACCAGCATGACGACCTCCAAGCGAGCTGCCGCTCCCAAAACAATCCCCCAATGGACAATGGCATGTACAAACCTTTCACAACGCACTCCTGCCGCCTGTTTGGACACAACTATTCTTGTCCCCGCTTTGCCAGAATGACTGGCTCATTGCAATCTTCTTCCAAGAACTAGGTTGCCAGCCACGTCTCATCTTCCCTCTCCTTGGCGGTTTGGATTGGGGGGGGTCTCCCATCTAGGGTCTCCCATCTACCCTCTACAAGAACCAGGGGTTCAAATGCCCAAACCACCAATTCAAACCACCAACGAAGGGTCACCTGAACTTCTGAGCTTGGTGACATCGGTCATGAACCCGCCTCCACATCGGACTTGAAGGCGGGGACCTCGCACGAATTTCTCTCGGGTCCTTACCTACCCATGACTATACCCCTCCTGGCAGCGCGGCCATCAAAATCTCGGGTCCTACCCCCCTTCACCCGACCCCCCCCCCCCCGCTCGTCCCCCCGAACGCATTGCTTTCTCCAACCTTTTATTCCCCCTTCTGTCCCTTTGTTGTTGGGTATGCAAGGGGCATACTAAGGGCATCTGTTTGCCCCCACCCGACCCCCAGCAACCCCCGATCGGAATTGTGCGGCGTGCCCAAAGGCAGGAAGTTGGCACCCTCAAGCAGGCTGGTGTCTGTGGTTTCCGAAACATGGTGGCCGGAGTCGCTTCCGCCAATCAAATTCCACTTACCCCGGACAAACAGCGCCTGGTGACCCCAGAGGCATGGAAAAATATCCCAGGAAGAGCACATAGACATTGACTGACGTTGACCTTGAGATGCTTCTTCTTTTTCCTGAATCGAGATCCTTCGTTCCGCCTTCTGCCACCTCTTTTCCAAGCGAGAGCTTCAAGTCCCGCCTGATCCACTCCAGTAAAAGAAGGCAGCCTAGCTTCTCTTTAACACAACCCTTCAGCCTGATTGTAGCAAGGTCAATCTAGGTGAAGGATGATTCGCCCAACCATGTCTGGGACCTCCAAACAAACCACCAAAGGCCCTGTGGCCTCGGCGCGGTCGCTCAAGACTGCATCTTTATTCGCAGAAAGAACCACCCCTCATGCTACCATGCCGCTTTTGGGGAGCTTGAACTTGGCAGGGAGTCTTAATACTTAGTTGGAGTGGTCCAAGCCGAGCTCCGCAACTTTGCTGGGCTGGAGTTGCCTTTGGATGAAACAGGGTGTCCTTTAGCTCCAGAAAAAAGAAGAAGAAAACAAAGAAACATAGTAATAGTAAGCACAGCGCCAGGTTGTTCCCAACCTCAGCAAATAAGATACGGCCTCCCACCTGAATAGCATTGCTCAATAGTGAGTAACAATCACTTAGCATACCCATACCCCTTGTCAGCCTCTTCCCCTCAATCCCTTCTCACGATGGATCGGCCTTCCCCAAACTGTTAAATAAGGAATCTGGAAGAGAATCGCCATTCCCCATCCCCTTTCCTTTCCTTTTGGGAGAACTGATTTGGGTCATTTAGCACCTGAGACATCCCCACCATCCATGCCTCGATGTCGGCCGCCTGGGGCAGGCGGATCAGGCGCTGGGACCAGTCCGACAGCAGCTCCACCAGCTCCTCGCGGGCTCAAAGAGCCGGCTCTTTTTCGGTGGGCACAATGCGGCGCTCGCAGAATGAGGCGCTGCCCCCCCTCCCCCTCTTGTTGCTGGTCCTCTGGCAGGGAAAATCACCCCCAGAAAACCCCAGAAAACCTATGGTTGCCTTTAAGGAAACCGCTCTTGTTGTTGCGTGTTTGGTTGGGGGGAGGGCGGGGTATGGGAAATGAGCCCGGAAAAACCATCCAACCGAGTTGGTGTCCCTTGTTCGGGAATCCCTAGGTTGCTTCGATTCGCAGGGAACGCGGATAAACTAAAACCCTCCGTGTCCTTTGGTTTCCGGTACTCGGGAATCTCCTTCCGATTCATTCCCCACACCCGAAACGGTCACTCCCTACCATTTTTGCACCAGCAAGTTGTTGCTTGATTGGGCAGGGGAACCCATCCAAAAAGGGAGGGCAGGGGACTGTGGCAGTGCACATCTTGCTACAGGTTGAGCAGCTTGTGCATGCAAGTCTGTATTTGCTGCGCTGCGTGCACTCGCTTTGCTTTTTGTGGAGCTCTTGCTGAATAACGGGTGTTTAAATGTTGGCTGAGTTGTAAAGAAGAGTATATTGGACATGAGTTCCTGTGGAATGATTAATTTGACAAAGAATACGTATTAATTGAATTCTGATGTAAATAGAAATCCTGATTGGATTTGCTATGTTTAAAATCAATGTGTCCGTATTAAGTGATATCTCCGTCCAAAGTTGAATAGAAATAAGCTCAGTTGATATCCCCAACAGCATGCGCTCTTTTTAATGCTCACACCGCAGCCCTCGCAGAACATCGTGGAACCCTCGTGGAACGCTGGTGGAACCCTACCTCGCAGGGCCGCCCCGGACCACCCCGGAGCCTATCTGGGCTGAGACCCCAAAGCTTCCAGCTGTTGGGGAATTCATTAAGTAGAATTTCATTAGGAAAGAATTCAGAGGTCCCAAGAGCGTGTGTTTTTTCTTTCTACCTAGCCCCCATCACTACCCTGGTCAACAAACACCGGGAAAAAACAGAAAAAGAAAAAAGTGCTTTGTAGCGGTTTGTGCACTAAATTCACATCTTCACCAAAGGCCTCTCCCTAAGAGTCAATTAGTTTTTGACTGAAAATTAAATAGGACTCCATAGGGAAATACTTATTCCGAAACCTATTGGACATTCTATCTCAAATTTGGAATTTACGTTGAGTTCCTTGCCGAATAGAACTTTACAATTCAATTCGAGTTCAAACAGAATTTGATAAGGAAAGAATCCAATCAGAATTTCGAGTTTAAGAGAGACTTTAAATAAGAATTGGTCCATGCCAAATTGGGCTTCACACAGGATGTCCGTTCCAGTCGAATTTGTTTACACATCACTAGTATTCTAAACAATTTATTCAAGCAGAGTTCAACTCGAGATGTCATTTTAAACTAGCTCATAGGTAGGGAGTTCTTTCCATAAAAACACATCCACTGGATCAGACCTGACAAACAACAAAACAAAAGAAAACTTGAGAAACCCCCCGTCCAAACAAAAGAACATTCTCCTAGAACTCTTGGCATGGTGACAGGCTACTTCTAGAAAGAGTGTATGAGCATTGTGCTTGTGCCTTTCTAGAAAGAGTGTCTGCCGATTGATTGTTTGTGTTTTGATGAAGTTGTTTTGTTGGCTTTCTCGTTGTTTCTTGGTTTTGGGATGGGTTGATCCAATGGAAAGACTGTCCGCAAATCTGCGAATGGTTCGCTTGGTTCTTTTGATGGTTGGTTTTCTCAAGACGTTGTTTGCTTCTTGAAAACACGGAAATGCATTAGGATAAGCAGAGACGACACACATTGGCACACATGCCTCCAAACAACAGAAAAACACACAATTTACATAGGCCAAAAAGAAGCGCGGAAAAAATGCACTGCCGCAGTCTCCTGTGCAACAAGCGATCGGAGTTGCTGGAACCTGTTTGGTCCCCTGCATAGAACCAGCGTTCAACTCAGACAATCATGTTCTCGTACTCAGTCGGTTGGACCGAGCCCGACACTTCTTAAATGGTGGGATTCTCCAGAATCTTCCAATTGTGCGTCTGAACATATGATGTCTATCCCCCCAAATCGGGTTTCCACCGCCCATTTCAAAGAATGACCTTCAAACGGCACGGCTGGCAGGTTCCGAACTCCGCTGTGTCTCGAAATGGGGATGGGTCAAAATTAAACCACCAGGATATCGACCTCTGGTTCTAGTCCATGTTTCCATTTACCAGGGTACCGATTTTTGCTCCACACGCAAATGAACGTCCTTTAAAAGCGAGTTCCTTTGTTCGGATGAATGCCATTTTTGGAGAAGTATCAAGAACCATGTTCGGTTGCGCAGATCGATGCAACTCGATGCTTCTCAAGATGTCTACAACCGACCCCATGTTTTTTCAGGCTCCGTGTGGTTTGTCTCCAAACAGCATACCCAAACTTGACATCGCGCATGTTCACGAGTTCCAATTAAGCTATGACCCTTTCGCGGGCTGTCCCTTTGGCTTACTTTTTGGCTTCCTGCTAAGTCCGACCAAACTGGGCGCGTCCCAAGGTACCCTGCCAAAAGCATGTTTTGTCTTGTGAGTCACAATCACGTTGCATTGAGTCGGGCTGCTGGTTGCTGATTTGTGGCAACTGACAAGCGAGTCTGGATGACTCGAAAAAGCACCTTTCTATGCTCGAGGGACACAAAACGGCGCACTGGACAGGGTGTCTTTCCGCTCAAATCTGTGATCGGTTTGTATCGCGAGTCCTGAAAAGGCCAGAAAATGAATCCCATCACTGTTCAGCCCAAGCCTGAAAAAATGTTTCGGCCTTTCTGTGTTCGACTTTTTTCTCACCGAGACCGGGCCCCGCCTTGCACATGGACATGCGCGGCACCACCAGCCCCGGCGTGTGGACCTCGAGGCGTCGCACTGACTGAACGCAGCCTCTCCTATGGGTCTGCTCTCCTGATAAGGATGACCTTCAAACGGCACGGCTGGCAGGTTCCGAATTCCGCTGTGTCTCGAAATGGGTATGGGTCAAAATTAAACCACCAGGGGGACCGCAGGTTTTGGTCCATGTTTCCACGTACTATGATTCCACTTGGAGTACCTATTTTGGACCCACAGCCATATGTGGGTCTCTCTCGTTTTTGGAGTTGGTCTCTGAGGGGAACCCAAAAGCACAACCGTTTCGCCGTTCCGGGGGTCCAACCTTAAAGACGAGCCACCCATGTTGCAGCAAACAATTCACTGTTGGGCAGCAAACAATTCACTGTTGGGCAGCAAACAATTCACTGTTGGCCCCACTAAACAACAGAACCAGCTTGCTATTTGCAATTGGGAGCGAGAACTAAGAGTCTGGTCTGGGCAATTCAAAACGAAACGCAAAAGGGGCTTTCTGGGACGGTCTTGAAAGAAACCATGATGCCAACCATTTGAAGAAGTGTCGCCAGATTCCGACACTTGACCGCCCCTCTGCGCCATCTATACCCTCCCTATCCTCTGCCAGAGCAAATCTTTGTCTCTCGCCGCTCACGGTCGCTCACTCGCAAGCGTTCGCAGCTGAGAGCTATGTGTCTGTGCAAAAGAGCGACTGTGTGCTCCGCTAAATCGAAACCAGCATAGCCCTACCGCCCAACCATGCCGGCACGGAGGCGTTGGTCTTCAAACAACTTTGTGCGTGACGTCTTGTGTAGGGATCCACCCGCCCGCAAGAGTGGGGAATTTGGGGTTGACAGGGTCCCCATTGTTGGTTGATTGTTTGCCCAGGCATCCCTTTTTGGTTGCTTGGGGTAACAGAGACCCCTCAGAAAAGAACACCTGTTCCCTTGTTGGTTCAAAGAGCAACCCGCCAAAAGACAATACCAAAAGCCCGGAACCACTACACAACTGGCTTTGTCTCCGCGGCTTCCTGTCGGTTTCAAGCAAGAAAGGGGCATTTCCTAATTTGGACGGGCCCTGCTTTGGTTGCTCCGTGGGAACAAGGGTTTAAAAGAACATCCCAACTGGTCGCTTCTAGCTTTGGCCTCAAGCCAAAGCCTCCGGCCGGTACCTCGCGCAATCCTGGCGATTCCAACGTCGGACGGTGCTCGGGTTCACGGACGACAAGCTGGACGAAAACTTTCGCTGGGCTGGCCTGCAGATTGCCCAGAGCCCAGCTTCGCTACGAATTGGAGCCGCCAGTCTCCAACAAGGCGGCCCTAGCCTACCCCGAGGAGTCCAAGGCGACGAGCGTGCCATGGAAAATATGGGTTCTGGAAATTGCGCCAGGGAAGGCCTGGGACCCAAACACCTTGAAACAACTTGGGAGCCCTGTAGCCCCAACACAACCGGCCCGAACACACATGTGGCCCCCCAAGGAGCCACATCTTGCCGGCACAATAAGGGCCCGCCCCTTCCCTGCAGCAAACTGAGGAAAACGCCCGTGGCCTCATGCCACGCGAAGACCGTCAAGACCTCATCCTGCCTCTTGCCTGACGTTGGATCACCCAAACGAGAGGTGCATGGTTGTGGAGATGCCTGGTGAACGCCCTGCCTGAGTCACCTTGTCCCTAAAGGCTTCCAACTGCTTTCGGGGGATTCAAAAAAGAGCGTTTTTTGTCCAGCGCCGGCGTTTTTAATTGGAGTGTGCGGCAGTCGTCATTGGACGGGATATGGAGTGCTTGGAGTAGGAAGACTCAAGAGATCCCGCGCCTCGGCGGAAGCTTAGTGAGTCTTAGTGAGTCAAATCCACCATGGACTTTCCAAAAACCGTGACCACACACCTCAGGCGACCAAATAGAAGCAAACACCAAGGAAGCTCCGCTGGCATCCTTGGTGCCGGATCCAAACACCACTGGCCCATTTAAAGTGTTCAACTGCACAGCGATCCAGTCGAGAAATCAAGGCATCACCACGTCTCAGTTGGCTGTGGCTCAAAAAACCGGTACCAAAATGGAACCCTGGGAAGTGGACACATGGACCAACACCTGCGTAACCCCTCCTGTTTAATTCTGAGCCACACCCAGTTGAGTGAATCATCAACACTCCCAGAACTTCCGCTCGCCTTATGCTGCCTTGGCCGCCTTTCCGGAGAGCCGCACACGCGCCGCGGAGGCCTTGTCCTTGAGGAACTGCCTTAGTGAAGCCAGGCTTTGGTCCCCTTAAAGGAAACCACCAGTTGGATGGTTTATAAGGGTCTCGGAGGGGACACAACTTGAACGGCCAAAGATTCTTGCTGATAGGGAATGTGGTTGAATGAGCCCAGACTTTGGTTCGGGTCCCCTTCAAAGGACACCAGTTGGATGGTTTAGCAGGGTCATTGTCCATTTCTCATTTCCTGAGCATCAGAAGTATTCTTCATGTCGGACACGGATTAATAATAACCCGTTGATTTTGAACAGGGGGTGCTCAGAAATTTGAGTGGGGATTCATCACTTTTGCAGGGAACACCTTCTTTGTCCGGGGTCAACATGAGTCGGCATCCTCTGATGTCCAGCAAAGAATTCATGTTCTATCAAAGTCCATACCCATGAGTAACCGACAATAACTGGCGACCTACCAAAAACCGACACGCACCATCCTGCAGAAAAATAATACAAAACACATGGCTTGTTGTGCCCACCCAAAACCTATGCCCTGGGAATATGTTGCGCAGATGGGTACGAGCTTCCACGTGACATGGACCCTTGGCGGAAGTCAGAAATTCGTGGGACAGTGTTCCCCAATTCAACATCATAGCAGTTCACCGTTTATATAAAAGCTAGGTATCCCCTTAAAGACTTATTTTCTGGGTACATCAACCATAGCCACATACCTCCTAAACAGCGCTGACGTTGGGCGTAACAAAGGTTGAATGGTCGGTCGCCCGCTGGGCCCAGTCATGGAAGGGCTGCTTGAGGTATAGAATTCTCGGATGCATGGCTTGCGGTGTGAACTCTGCCCACAATCCCTCAGGGTGCCCCATGAAACAAAACTTACTACAGTGCAAGTGGCCTACTGCTTTAATGCAGGGGCAAGGGGAATTCTCGACGGATGCTATGAGGTCAAACAAAACTGACTTGAAGAGATTGCAACAGCGATCAGTTGATTGAACCGCCAGGTTAAACGAGTGGAACCGTTCCCTCAAACAGGGCGTGCGGGTCTCTTTTTCCGATTGTGCCCCTTTGAGGGTTGTTCAAAGAGGAAACCAAAAGGATGACCACCGATTTTGGGGTCCCATATCTCATTTTGAGACAAACCCAGTGGTTCCATCTTCAAGCAACCAACATAGAAATCCCCGGACCCGTGGCCATGCGAGAAAAACGCCCCCCCCCCCCCGTTTTGAGCGAGCCCCGTGGACCTTCAACGGCAAGGCACGCGGAGGCCACGGCCTTGCCCTTGACCGCATCCACGCCGGTGTTCACCTGGACGCGTCGGGAGGGGGGGAACCCCACCGCTAGGACCTACCTTACCTGCGGAAGAAAAAATGAAAAAACAAAACAAAAAAAAGAGAAAGAAAAAAAGAAGAAGAATAAAAAAGAGGAAGAAGAAAACAAACATGTGGTCCCACGGGGGTTTCGAGAAAAAAATGGGGCCAAGGGCTGGTTAGCAGCAGGTATGCATCTGTTCGAAATGCAAAATCCCACGCGAGGAGATGGGAAAAGCAACCCTAGCGTGCTGGTTGAGTGTCGCTCAAAAGCCCTTGTTGGGAATGGGTGTTGAAGGTAAAGCAAGGGAAAACACGACCCCTTCGGAGATCTTAGCCTAAGAGTTCAAAGAGCAAAACCTCCTGGCCTTTGGTATCCTTTTGGCTTTCCAACCCCAAGTCAGGTTTTTGGGCCCAAAACTGGCGGTGGGACTGAAAGTGGCGAGCTTTTGATGGGTTCGCATCAAAGCTTTCTTGGGGGCCAGGGTGGGCCCTGATGTCTCTCCTGAAAATGGGCCGTTGTCAAAACTGGACGAAAAAGTGGGTCGTGGTCGGGCTTCCCTTTTGAAAACTCCTTGACACGGTGGCTCAATTCTCTTTTAAGGGGTTCATGTCCATCCCTTTGAGTGAAGGGTGGCTCGGTTGGCACAAATGGCCGGGCGCGGCTTCCATTGACGCTGCTCAACCTCACCCTTTCTCAAAGTGCCCCACTGGGATTTGTTGGGCGACACTAGAGAAAATAAGCAATGATCTTTGCAAAAAATGATCATACTCCAAGTAAGCCGACTGGGCGAACCAAAAAAATCACTAAAGACAGAAGCTCAAGATGTTTCGAGCCGAGGCAGCAAGGCATCCCCTCGCCACCTCCTTCGCATCGAATCTCCTGGGCGGTTCGCGCCTTGTTCAAGGTGCTCTGGCGGAACTCACCGATCCTCGGCGCGAGCGAAAAAATCCGATCCGCGAAAGGTGTGGTTGTAACAAACCAATTCGCTTCTCTCAAATCAGCTTCGGCGCCGCGAAAGGTGTGGTTTTAACAAACCAATTCGCTTGTCTCAAATACATGTTGTTTCGGCGTTGGGAACAGCGGCGTGGTCTTAGGTCCATCGTATCCGGGAGCATCACCTGAACAAAGGAATCCCAAGTCATGAAGCCCTGCTGTAATTTCCCAGATCCAAGGGGTGAAGTGCCCAAACATCTGTGGGAAGCCCTTTCACTAGCCATGAAACCTCTATTTAACTAGCCCTCTAACTAATGCCTTATAACTAATGCCCCGTATGGGTTTCGCAGCGTTCCCTCTACCCGAAACCGTCAGGCCTGGAGGAAACTCCAAACCAAAAAGGGGTCAGGCCTGGAGGAAACTCCCAACAAGTGGAGAAACTCAACAAGGGAACTCCTGAGAAAACCGTCAAAAAGTGGAGGAAACTTCTGTGAAACAGGGAACTCCCTTCAAAAACAAAGCAGGAAATACCATATCGCACAGAACACTACCGTCAAAAACTGGAGGAAACAATCCCTTCCAAAACAAGGCAGGAACACGGGTGTGGGTCAATATCAAATCACCAGGATATGGACCGCAGATGTTAGTCCATTGCACTTACCAGGGCAAACCATGTTGGGGTTAGCCTATTTTTGACCAGCCACATGGCCATGGGTCAAAAGCCCGTACCTCCAGTGAACATCCCAATCCCCACTAAAATGGGAAGCCTAAAATGGGTGCTGAATTCACCAATCCCATGGGATCAACCAAAATGGTTTTGACCACCACAGCCACATAGCTTCAAATCCTCCGGGGCACTGCTCGCGCTTGGCGTAGGCCTGGAACCCCGCCGCGCCCCCGGACGCCGCGCCCGCGGCCGCGCCAACAGAGGCGCCCACCGCAAGGCCTAGCGCCGGCGAGGCGGCGAAAAGGAGGTCCCCCAACCCCCGGGCCGTGCACCCAAGTGATCAAAATGGGAAACACCGGCTTTTTCTTGTGCACATAGAGAAGCATACTGCACATGTGTATGTATATATGTTTATACCCATGTGTTGTTTCTGTGTGCTTAGCTGTGCACGCACGCACGCACGCACGCACGCACGCACGCACGCACGCACGCTCGCACGCACGAACGAACGGATGGATGGATGGATGGATGGATGGATGGATGGATGGATGGATGGATTGATGAATGGATGGATGTCAGTATGTCTATACGTCGGTAAGTCTGTATGTCTGCAGCCTGTATACCTGTATGTCTGCAAGTCTGCATGTCGCAGATTGTATGTCCGTATGTCTGTATGTCTGCATGTCTGTGCGCTGGTATGTCTGTATGCCTGTATGTCTGTCATGCCTTACTGAATGTCTGACTGCCTGCCTCTCACTGTATGCATGCATGCATGCATGCATGCATGAATGTATGTATGTATGTATGCATGCATGCATGCATGTATGTATGCATGCATGCATGTATGTATGTGTGTGTGTGTGTGTCTGTCTGTCTGTGTGTATGTATGTATGTATGTATGTATGTATGTATGTATGTATGTATGTATGTATGTATGTATGTATGTATGTATGTATGTATGTATGTATGTATGTATGTATGTATGTATGTATGTATGTATGTGTGTGTGTGTATGTTTACGTAGTGTATGTAGTGCATGTGCAATGTATGTGATGTGCATGATATGTGCATGATGTGTGTTTGTGTGTGGTGTACGTCATATGTGATGTATGTCATGAATGCCATGTATGTCATGCAAGCCAGGAATGCAATGTGAAATACATGTTATGCATGTGATGCGTGTGATGTACACTACATGTGGCTGTGGGTCAAAAATAGGTACCGAAATGAAACCCTGGTAAATGGAACCAGGGACTAAAACCTGCGGTTCCCTGGTGGTTTAATTTTGACCCATGCCCATGTGATGTATGTACTGTATTTCGTATATGTGCTGAATTTAATGCATGTAATGAAAGTAATGAATGCATCTAGTGTGCGTCATGTATGTTGTATGTCATGTATGTAATGTTTGTGTCTGTGTGTGTGTTGTCAGTCAAGGTTGTAATGTAAATCATGTACGTATGTATGCATGTAATGTATGTAAAGTATGCAATGTATGCAATGTATGCGATGCATGTAATGTGTGCAATGCATCTCATGTGTGCAATGTGTGTAGAGTAGAATGTAATGCAATGTAACGCAATGTAACGCGATGTAACGCAATGTAACACAATGTAACGCAATGTAACGCACTTTCCATTCCATGTAATGCAATGTAATGCAATGTAATGGAATGTAATGCAGTGTAATGCAATGTAATGCAATGTAATAGAATATAATGCAATGGAATGCAAAGTATTGTAATGTATTGCAATCTATTGCAATGTATTGCAATGTATTGCAATGTATTGCAATGTATTGCAATGTATTGCAGTATAATGTAATCTAGTGTAACGAAACGCAATGTAATGTAATGCGGTGCAATGCATTGCAATGCAATGCAATGCAAATTAAACGCAATGCAATGTAGCTGTAATGTCACGTAATGCAACGCAACGTATCCTAATGTAATGCATTGCCATGCAATGTTGATGTCATGCTATGGTGTGCAATGTCATGTAATCTCATGCCATGTAGTGTAGTGTAATCTAATGCAGCGTAACGTAGTGCAAGGTAATGTATTCATGGATGCATGCTTGTATGCATGCATGCTGTATGCATGCATCCATATGAGCCACGGGCAACATATGCGGCCCACGTAATGAACATCAGATATGCTGTGAGTCTCCTGGTTTCCGTGGGAATGTTGCGGGTTCCTCGTATAAACAGCAAACACAAAAAAGCACATACCAAGAACGGAGAGCAGGCGATTCTTCAAATAGGTTATCCAGATGAAAGGTGGCTTCATTTCTGGCTTCCAACAATAGCCTTGCCAAAGCAAGCAACATCGAGCAGGACCAAAGCACAAGAACATGTGCCCTGTGCTTTCTCTTGACAGCACCCAACATCTTCTACCCAAACAACTGACAATGCCAACCCACATTCGCCAGAAGCAAACAACAACACAAACAGAAAGGAGCAGCACCTCCAAAGCAAAACAAGAAGCTAATCCACATACAGTGTTGCTCCACAATCGCCGGAAGGGCAGAGGATTGCTCTCCGAAAAGGGAAACCACCAGACGTGAACCAAATGTGCCCCATCCTTGGCCAAAGGAGCAACGCTGACATACCAAGAAGCGGGGTCCAGGGAAAACAGCGGGTGGTTGCGGATTCATGTTCTGGCTGGTAAGTCCCCCATCCCCTACGCCTTCCCAGTCTCTGCGTCTTTGTGGTTGAGTGGGTTGGTCCGAAGCTTACAAGCAAAATGATCTTCCCCACACGTTAAGTCCAACGGTGGAAGTGAGCCAAAGCGCTCCCTTCCCAGGCTTGACAACTCCTCAGCGAAACGAGTGTCCTTCATGATGCCCTGAAAGGATACATCAAAAACCAATTTCTTTACCAGGGAATCCTCTACATCCTGGTAAAGATGATCTGCTCACTGGCCCAAATTTCCCACCTGCTCAGGGAATCGTTTCGAGCGCCGAAACGAGATCCTGAACCCCCGCCGAACCGAAACCGCCCGAGGTCTCTCCGGAAGCTCCGCCTGCGGTGCCGCCAATGGCGGCGCCCACGGGGATGGACAGCCCGAAGGTGAAGAGTGCAGGGATCACCCCCAGGGCGGCCCCGGCCACGCCGCCGGCCTCATTGGTCCCGAGAGAAATGCAAATGCCGGGCGCCGTTTTTGCTCGCTCGCTCTCATGGCGGCTCAAAAAGCTGTAAGATGTCTTGGCACCTTGGTGAATGGAAAGACGAAATCTTGCGCAGCTCCTTGCTTTTTGAGCCACACCCGAATGGACGGATTCCCCGAATTTTGGAGGGCCTGCAGATCTCTCTGAATGGCGGTGGCTCATAAAAAGCATGGTGCCAGAATGGCACCTTGACTGGAACCAAAGCCGAAATCGGGCGGTTTGCCCCAGCTCTTCACTTTTTGAGCCACACCCAAATGGACGGGACTAGTGTTTGGAGGGCCTTCAGATTGGGCCAACCTGTCCCAGATTTAGATGCCCATTGCTGAAACATGGGGGCTGATCAAAAGGTCCGGTAAACATGGGATGACCATTGGGGGAAACCACGAAGATGATACATCAACCGCATGGTAAAAGTGGCCAAACGGAATATTGATCAACCCCCAAATGGGCGGACCTCCTTTTGAAGGGTGTTAAGGGAAACCGCAAGCAAAACCGATTTGGAGGGGCACCCTGATGCGCTGGGTAGGGAATGACCGAGTCGGTGAACCGGAAGGGGAATCCCTTTCAGGAAATAGGGAATGGTGTATAGGAGTCATCTTTTCATGCTGAGAACCAGCAAGTAATTTTGATATAGACACCAAGGGACCAAGGAATTGGAATGGTCTGGCTACGTTCAAACCAAGTTGAGTCAACATAGGAGTAAACCATGAGCTCTGTAGCCCCCACCCCAAGCAGCGGTTTCCTTTAGGTGCTTGATGGTTCTCTGACGAAGAAGAGGTTGGGTGTGCGGGTCCCAAAGATGCAGCAAAAGACGAAGCACAGACCACCGGAGTTCAATGAGGCAAAGGCCACCCTTTTGGCTGGTAGGTGAGTATAAAGGGAACCCCTTCCAAAACGAAGGACAAAAGGGAACCACCGGAGGTCTGGGAGGGAGGGGAGGGAGGGGAGGGGAGGGAAGGGGAGGGAAGGGAAGGGGAGGGAAGGGAAGGGGAGGGAAGAAAGGGGAGGGGAGGGGAGGGGAGGGGAGGGGAGGGAGGGGGGAGAAGGGGGAGGGAGAGTAAGAGATTTAGAGAGACAAAGAAACATGTTGTATGCCGTCACATTCAGAAACGGAACATGTTGCCTGGTGCCAATTGTTCTAAGCGTGATTCCGCGCCCATCCTTTTCAGCCATCCACCAGCGGGTGTCCCTTGAATTCTTGAGGGAATCCCTGGAAGTCATCCCTGCCAACGCACAGAGAAAGGAGAGGAACACAAGTTGTAGCAAGAAACACTCAAAATTGAAAGAAGGCAACGATGTGCGCCCTAAAAAATACATACATACGCCGGGTGTGATTGTCTTTTCAGGCTACCCATGTTGGGGCTGTGTTGAAGGCAAAACACAAAAAGCCGTTGCCATTTTGGAGGTTCTACATCCCATTTTGAGACAATCAGGATGTGAAGGCTGCGTCGTTTTGTTTCAAACCCTTTCTGAGCCTTGTTTGGCAAGGGGGGGGGAGGGGCAATTTGGTCCAACCTGCTCCACCAACTCGGCTTTTCATCCATGTGCTTGAGGTGCCACTTAACACTTCAAAAATCCGATCACTTAAAACTTACAGGCCAAAACGATGCATAGTTGCAGTTCGGCTCTGTGAAAGATTAAACTAGTATGATTTGCTTCACTTTTAGTCGCGACATAGTTGGCAGGGTTTAATCCAATTGGACCAAACAACCCAATAGTGCTCAGTGGAAAGAACCCCCTTTTGGATGCATTTCGATGGCACTCAACGCGTGCGAAAACAAGAGGAAGCCGCACACCTAGTTTCTGCTTGCTGGATCAAGCCCGAAAAGCCCTTTCGAAGCAAGATTCCTCCTGCAAACCTGTCTTCTCGTAAAGGCTATACAACCACGACATTCTGCACAAATGAACACAATCTCAAGATGGGCTGCATTACAGGAGGTCCCCCAGACCTCCAATGCTGCCCATGCTTTTCCTTTTTTCGGGCAGGGCTTCTCTTAAAATCCCGCACCCAAAAAGGGCGAGCCTTCTCGGCTCGGCCGAGTGAAGGTCGGGCACCAGCGCTAAAAATTGACCGACCAAACCCCCCGTGGCAAGACACCCGAAATGGCAGGGAAACGGGACTTCCCACACTCAAACACCGAGCGTCATCAGATTTGCTCAACGGTCTTCCCAAAAGTTCAAAGTGGGGAACAGAAGGCTCCCCTGAAGATTAGAAGGGAATCCCCAAAATGGCGCCCCATACGTTGGCATTGGGTGTGTTGGTGTTTCGTGGTTTCCATGACGTCTTTTCATGCGAACCAACCACAAGACCCCCGCCACCCCAAAGCTTCGATTTTCGGGGAAAGACCACCAAAAGGCGGCCCCTCACTGTGGGCACATGCCTCTATTAACTTTGCTGGTGCTCAGTACGAAACGACCTTCCGGGTGTTGGGAATGAACCATTTTGGGATTCCCTAGGAAACCATCTCGAGCATGGATTTTCTCGAAGGTCATGCCATTTCTCATTCCCTGCCTATCAAAGCAGCCTCTGAGAACCAGCAAAAAAAAGCTCGACCGTTGGCCAAAAAAGAGGTACTCCAACACCAAGAACAGCCACTCCTGTTTTTCATCCTGACTCAACTGCAAGGGTGGTCAATATGGCCATGGGTCAAAATCCAAATCGTCTCCCCAGTGAACATCCCAATCCCCACTAAAATAGGTTCTAAAATGGGTGGTGAATTCACCCACTCCAGAATAGTACCAAAACGGTCTTGATCCACAGCCATACCAGGACCAAATTGGGTGTGTCTCAGAATTAACCAGGCAGGGCAAACCGCAGGTGTTGGCCCATGCTTCCCCGAAAACCAGGGCAACCCATTTTGGAAAACTCCGGCTTTTCGAATTCGCCGCCGCCAAAGTGGGTGTGTCTCAGCCCACCCAACCGGTGCCCGGGGCGCCGCGAGGCCGGTGGCACCCCCGGTGGCACCCAGTGTGGCGGCTCCCCCCACAGCCCCCGCAGCGGTGGCCTTGGCGGTGGTCCAAACCGTTTCGGCGGAGCCCATGTTGGGATTTTCGTCTACGAAGTGTTTGATCCCATTTTGGTGGGGTTTTGGTGGATCCGTGCCAAGTTCAGGTGGATCTCCAGGGGGCTGTGGGTCAAAACCGTTTTGGTACCATGTTGGGATTGGTGAATTCACCACGCAGGTTCGAACCCTTTTTTTCGGGTTGATCCCATTTTGGTTGGGATTGGTGAATTCACCACCCCTTTTCGGCTTCTTTTTTTTAAGTGGGGATTGGTTGATGTTCACCGGGAGTACGATTTGGATTTTGAGCCACGACCGCGCCTTTTGGCCCAAGGTGAGGTTTTCAGGTGGAAAACCCCGGGCCTAAGAATCCCATGGTTGTCAACCCCCCCAAAAGGTGTCTCTGGGTTAAAGAGCTGACCCCATATGAACCTGAAGATATCACCTTGGGCCAAAAGGAAAAATACCAAACGCAACACCACCACTGGGACCATCCGACCCATGGAACTGGCTGAAACCCCCAGGTATGTCAGCAACTGACTGTAAACCATTGCCTCCACCATCGATAACAACCACATCAAAAACGGTCGATCAAGAAACAAATGGCGCATGAATCGCATAAAACACAAAAGAAGTAACATGGCCAACAAAAAGCAACAACACTGGAAAATCAGGGCCAAGAACCCATGAAACTGCAGACCTACCAGCTTGTGACAACAAGAAGCCCTGCCTGGACGTGCTTGTCCTGAACAACCTGGCGGCTTTTTTGGTGCACAGAAGCAAACGGCTCCACGTGGGTGTGACGTGTTCCTCCCCACCCACCCCCCCAACGGAACATTTGTCACAGCGAGCCCGAGCAACGGCAAAGCAAAAGCTGCTCGGCAGTTCTATCCTGAGCTTGAACTGCAAAGGCCATGAAAATTCCAAGGTCGCCTTTTGCAAAAACTGACTTTCTCTCCAAACATAGAACGCCACAACCATTCTTTTTCAGAAAAGTCGCCCTGTCAGGTCCCATGTTAGTTTGACGAGACAAGTAGCAAAAATGACATACGAAGCTCACTATTTGAGGTGCGCGTCCCTTTTCAGGTTGGCTTAAAGGAAAACCAAACTTCAACCGCCAGTTTCTGGGGTCCAAATTCCTATCACACCAATGTCAGATGCGGCCAATAAACAGTCCCCTGCCACAAACACGCGGCGCAAATGCTGTCTAACACGGCTCGTGGTATGCTTGCACTGGGGTCTGCTTCCGTGAAGCAATCACATGAATGCACATCGAGCCCTGAACGGAACCAGGTTTTAGTCAACTAAAACCTGCGGCTCCCGAGTATTTTAATTTTGACCCATATGCCTGGCAGCGCAATCGACTCAAGGACACCTCACACTTAGCTTCCCGCACCTGCGCTACCCTGAGACCCGTCCAATGCCGAAAAGGTAAGGGGTCTACGGCCTGTCTTCCCCATTCCGCACTCCCATACACATACAATATAGAATATACAATATTCAAAATGTGTGTGTATATATATACAATATGCAATATACTATGACACATTGAGCTTGACAATTTGCTGATTTGTCCACACCAAACAGTCGGCCGGACTGAGGCCTCCTGCAACAAGACTTCTGTTGTGGTCCCAAAGCAGACAGGTTAGTTCAGTCTGGTCAAATGGGCGGGAAGAAAACAAAACAAAGCTCTGACTAGCGAGCCCTTCCCCTTCAAAATCAAGGGCGAAAGAGAAACTCGGTAGGTGCTTTAAGGTGCTTTGTTGCGATGCCATTTTTTGCGCCTCCCCCCCAAACCCGAAAAAGCAAAACCACAAAAAACAAAAACCAACAATCGACCCCCCCCACCCCACCCCCAAAAAGCACAAACAAACCACGACCAAAAAAATCCCCCCCCCCCTCCCCTCCCAAACCAGAAAAAAAAGACACAAGAGGTTCAGTTTCAACTCCTCCGGGCCTCCTTAGCCTTCAGCTGAGCCTTGGACACCTTGGCCTTGGCATTCTCCACCGCCTGCGCCTGACGCTTCTCAAACGGAGCGCAGCGGCTGGCTGGTGGCTTGGTCGGTGGCTTGGGGCGTCGGGTGGTAGGTTTGTGGCAGGTTAGTGGTTGGTGCCAGGTTAGTGGTTGGTGGTAGGTTGGTTTGGTAGGCTGGCTTGGTAGCCTGGTTTGGTAGGTTGGGTGGTAGGTAGAGTAGTTTGGTAGGTTGGTTTGGTAGGTTGGTTTGGTGTTTGGTAGGTTGGTTTGGTAGGTTGGTTTGGTAGGTTGGGTGGTAGGTAGAGTGGTTTGGTAGGTTGGTTTGGTAGGTTGGTTTGGTAGGTTGGTGGTAGGTAGAGTGGTTTCGTAGAGTGGTTTGGTAGGTTGGCTTGGTAGGTTGGTTTGGTAGGTTGGTTTGGTAGGTTGGTTTGGTAGGTTGGTGGTAGGTAGAGTGGTTTCGTACAGTGGTTTGGTAGGTTGGTTTGGTAGGTTGGTTTGGTAGGTTGGTTTGGTAGGTTGGGTGGTAGGTAGAGTGGTTTGGTAGAGTGGTTTGGTAGGTTGGTTTGGTAGGTTGGGTGGTAGGTAGAGTGGTTTCGTAGAGTGGTTTGGTAGGTTGGCTTGGTAGGTTGGTTTGGTAGGTTGGGAGGTAGGTAGAGTGGTTTGGTAGAGTGGTTTGGTAGGTTGGTTTGGTAGGTTGGGTGGTAGGTAGAGTGGTTTTGTAGGTTGGTTTGGTAGTTAGTTTGGTAGGTTGGGTGGTAGGTAGAGTGGTTTGGTAGAGTGGTTTGGTAGGTTGGTTTGGTAGGTTGGGTGGTAGGTAGAGTGATTTGGTAGGTTGGTTTGGTAGGTTGGTTTGGTAGGTCGGTTTGGTAGATTGATGCTAGGTTGGTTGGTGCTAGGTTGGTTGGTGCTAGGTTAGTTGGCTTGGTAGGCTGGTTTTGTAGGTTGGTGTGGGTTGGTTTGGTAGGTGGGTGCTGGGTTGGTTGGGGCCAGGTTGGTTGGTTTGGTAGGCTGGTAGTAGGTTGGTTTGGTAGGTTGGTGCTAGGTTGGTTGGTGGTTGGGAAGTTGGTGGTTGGTAGGTTGGTTTGAAGGTTGACTTCAGTGGTTTGCAAAGGGGTCCCTTTGTTGGGAGAAGAGGGGTCCCTAATTTTGAGACACATGGCTTCACCCACCGAGACATCACCACCAAAAGGCACACTTATAATGGCCTTTCCCAAAAAGGGATATTTTGCTCATGGAAAAGAGGTGCATTTAGAGGTGCTGTTCCATAGAAAGCGCAAAGTCGACTGAATCGACTGCAACGGCAGGAATCAAAGCGTTCCCCGAAAAGCTAGGGGAATGATCAACCAATGACTAGTCAACTAGTTCTCCAAACGCTTTTCCCCGATCTGAGAAAAGGGGAGATGTATCAAAGGCGGTTGGTTTCTTCGGAGCACTCTATGGCTGCCCTTGGAGGAAGGGGAAAACAGAGTGCCCCCACAAACCAAAACGGTTCCAGGGCACCCTGAAAAAAAGTAAATGAAATTGTGGACAGCAACAGCCACCCAAACAAATGTCCAAGGGGTACTGGGGCGTCCCTGAAGGAATAACACATGTTTAAGAGTCGAAAATAAAGAAAAACGCTTGCACTCCATGCCCAACGAGCCCTAAGTTCATACTAAGCCACTACGCAAGCATTGTAAGCCAGCAAACTGTCTGAGATGAGGTTGTTCCCGAGACGCCGGCAGGGGGGAAAAGTTGGCCACCACCAGACCAACAAATCTCTACCCTGGTGCTTGGGCCGACTTGAGCCTTTGAGCATTGCCCAAATGCCATCCTTACGAACACAGCCGCAAAACCCACGGGTGCTCGACCCGCAAATGGGCTACCTCGCACAAATCCTGAATCGCCCTCCGGTGTCCCACCAAATCCAAGGCAGCCTTCGGGTCCCCAGTCCCTTTCAACCCAAGCGGCGGTCTGCGTCTTGCCCGCAGCCTCAGGACGAGAAACCCGACTTGGGCAGGAAACCCGGCGCCAGAAGTGTGTGTCTGTCATTTGGTCGGGGGAATGGAGTTTGTTCGAAATGTGCGGTTTTGGGCGAACACGAAGTAGCCCAGGGAATCAAAGAGGTACACGTGGTTCACGAAGTACCAAAAGAACCCAGTCCCAAAGCACAATGTAGAAGGTGCCGGTGACCAGATTGTGGGAGTGACAGTTAATGAAGATCAAGTTTGGGGAGATTAGGAAATAGGTTGAAGAAGAGAAGTTTGTGTCCAAGCCCAGGATGATCACGCAGAGAACCTCCGCCCACCTCCCAGTGCCTAACCACAGCGACGCCAGGACCCTTTTCCCGACGGCGTAGCGGTCAGCCGCACTATGGCTGGCGCAACGAGATTCCGTGACCCCCCTGACGGGAGGGCAAAACTTGAGCCAAACGGCCATTCGGCCGTTTTGCCACATGATGAAACAACACGTGAACAAAACACACCCCCCTCATCCGATATCTGGACGAGAGAAAGGATGCGAGACAGTTGAGTTCACGACGAAAGGGACCAACCAAAAATGCCGGTGTCAACTCAGAGGTGAGCCAAACGGCATCACCTGGGCCCCAGTTAAAATCCCGCCACCACCCCGAATTATCGGGGCGACAGGATTATTTGACGAGTGGACCACATGAGTGAACAAAGACATATTGGAGGAACCAGACGAAGATTCCTCTCGTGCCGTTCATGCGTTGTCATAGGACGACACCATGCGGAGGGGGACCCTATCTGGATCACCGCGCCTCACTGCACGCCGTGGAGTGGTTGGAAGAGTAGTCGAGTTGGGAGGAAATTAGAAACGGAAGTTCCGAAATTGGTGTGAAAATATCCGGCTACGGCCGGCCCGGCACTTCTAGTGCGGTCACAGCCTCACACAGGATCGCCAGGGGAACCGTCTCCGGCGCGCACGGCAGCGGTGCGGGAGGGACACGAGCAACGCCGGATCAGCGGTACAGGGCAATGGAGACCATCACCCCCAGCAGCGCCGCATGGGCGAGAGGAGGACCGGCGCGGTCGCGTTTTTCGGCGACACACGTACTATCCTCGCCCTTCTAAGGCGGATGCTGATTGCGGTACCCGCCTACCACCCTGAACCAGGTTCTTCCCGGTCCCTGGGCACGTCGTCTCTCCGGCGTCCACCACGGTCACCTCGATCACCTCCTCCATCCCGACGGCGATCCTCACCACCACCCCTATTGTGGTCACCAGCCGGAGGTCGGCGAGGCGGAGGGGGATCTGATTGGTGACGTCGGTCATCCCTGCGCCGGTCCCGGTGGCGATCGCGACGGTCATCGCCCGGGTCATCACGTCCGCGGCGCTCATCTCGCCCCGGGCCGCGCCTCTCGGAGGTCTCCTCATGACGTGGAGGAGGTCGGCGATCATCGCGTCGGCCTCCGCGGGTGTCCCTGCCACGATCATCCCTTTGTCGGGGCGGGCCGGGATCCTCACGTCCCCCTTTGCCAGGTCGATGTTTTCCTCGACCCTTCCCCTCACCCTTAGGACCACGACGATCCTCGCGGGCCCCAAGCGCGGTCCTTGACCGATCGTCATCTCGTCGGGGCCGCGACTCATCTGCCGCACGAGTGGTCCGAGGCACACCCGGGGGAAGCTCCCACTCGTCGTTGTCGTCATCACGCGGGTCATAGCCGCGATGGCCGCCCAAGGAACCGGTGGCATCCCGTGGTGGGGACGCAGGAGTTCCGGGACCACCCGATCGAAGACGAACTCGGGGAGTCGCGTCCTCGCCGGTAAAAGGATCCTTCTGGGTGTAGAAACCCTTGGTCCTGCCCCTTCTCTCCCCACCTTCCACACCGCTTCTCGCGGGGACCGGGGATGGGACGGGCAGGCTGGGCCATGCTCTTAGAGCTGGGTTGCCCGCTAGGCGGGACCTGAACGCCCCCCTGCCCTTTTTCGGGCGCGGGGACCCGACCACGAGATGTCCTCCTGGCCTTGGGTTGGTCGGACTCACCCTCCAGCTCGGACTCGGTGTCAGGGACACGAGTATTGATGGCCATGTCCTCTTCCTCAAACGGATCCCCAGTCGTTGTAACGCCTGCCGCAATGGGAGCGGGAGGAGGAGGAGGAGGAGTTGGCACAGCATCGCCAGAACTGACGCCTGCATGCGACACCACGGGAGTCTCCGGTTCTACCGGGACAGGCGGCGCAGGAGGAGCCGGGGGCGGTGGCGGAGGGGGAGGGATCTCCTCCTCGTCGTCGCCCATGGGCTCGTCAAGGTCGTCAGGCTTCTCGTCATCTTCGTGCGAAGAACCATCCGATCCCAGCTCATCCTCCGCTGATCCAGCAAAGTCGGGCTCGTCTTCGTCCTTCACGCCGGGGCCTGGTGTAAGGCGAATTCCGGGTCGATGGCGATCGCGGGGTCGGAAGCGGTATTTCCTTGGTACAGGGTCGGACAGCTCCTGTTTGATGTCATCCTGGGTTTGAGGACGGTCGGCCAAGCAGGTGTCGTAGGCAACGGTGGACGTCCGGTAGATCAGATCGTCCATACTGCTGAGGTCGTTGAGGGTGTAGACGTACCCCTTCTTAATGCCTTCCCGTATCGTGTCCATAGCCCGTTTGAGGCGCGCGGCAGGATCGAACCCGGCCTTTCTCCGCATGGCCTGCAATATTCCGCAGTGCTGTGCGAGCAGCCCCACCTGGAACTTGAACCCCTCCCCGGACACATCGTTGGGGAGTATCGGAGAAAGGTGTCCTGATCTCAGCCCAATGATATGGGCCTCAAGAATGTAGTAGGACGTGTAAAAGCCGCACCGGTTGGCGTTGAAGTTTGCGGTGGTTAGGCGTCTGCCCCACTCAGCCGTCATATTCTTCGAAGAAGTCGGGGACGGAGCTCCCGTTGAAGGCAAGACCCCTTACCAAGATCGCCTTTGCTACCCACTCTTCCACGTTGTGGTCGACCGTGTCACGGTATTTGCCGTCAAGGACTTCGTCTCGGAGCGAGTCGTGAAGTTTTCGGAAAATGCCATCCACGTCCTCTTTGTCAAGGTACTTAGGAGGCCGCATCCCAGACATCAACAAGGACCGGGCATCGACGGCGGGACTCTGCGAGTAGAGGGCCATTCCGATGGCGTTGGCGTCTGCGTTGTTCCACAGAGCGGGGACGAAGCCCTCGTATTTTGCCAGCCAGGGAGGGATCACCCCGTCGGTGCTCGCTATCGTGCGAGGGCCGCCGTTCGTGTCTCCGGTGGGCAGGACGCCCTCATAGAAGATGGGAAGGTAGCAGGCGCACAGGTGAGCGCCGACCGGGTGGGCCGTCATGCACCTATGGCATGGAACGGACACCACCTCGCGGATATGTTCCGTCTTGGTGATCTGATGATACTTCTCCATCTCGTCCCGACACTTCCTCGGGTTATCACTCACGGAGTTGAGGAAGTTGGGCGGATAGCACCAAGGCCTCAGGTAAATGATGGAGCAGTCCTCCTTGAAGTAGACGCATCTCCAGTACCCGATCGCGATGTTCTCGCGCGATGCAAAGGTACCCTGACGAGTAATATGCATGCCCCCATTTTCCATGGAGAAGAAACGTGCATCGATAGCCAAGACCACATATCGGGGATCGCTCCTTTGGCGTCGACCCGAGGTGTGCAGCTCCGTCACATTGCTGTCGGTGATGCGGTCGACAGTGTCGTTGGGGCATTCTCCGTGATCGCGGAGGGATTGATATTCATCCGGCCGAGAGGGAAGGAGCTCGATCAGAGCTCGCCCACCCCGGATGATCGCCCCACGTTCTACGTAGAGCCGATACATTCGGAGAGGCACCACCTTGTAGAGTGTCTTGGGAACCACCTTGGAGGTGATAGGAAGACAAACAGGGCTCTCGTAGAGCATGTATTGGTATCGTTCACGAAATGCCCGGTAATCAGTGTCGGATCCGATCTCAAGCGACCTTACCGCCGCTATGCGGGCGGAACCAGGCAGCAACCGACGCTCCTTGTCACGAATGACGGTGATGATGATCTCGAACATTCCCACCCCATCTTCGAGAAAGGAAGACAGGAGGTACGAAGAAAAAGCATCCTCAGACTCGACGCTGGTCCCGAAGTAGTGGCTCAGGAACTTCTTCAGTTGTATCACCGAAGTAACGTTCCCTCCCGCTGGCAGACGAGGCCTCCAACTCTGGGTCCTTGACTGCACCTGCATTTCCAGGCTGCACAGCTGTTCCACGGAGCGCGTCGCGTATTTCCGCGCATGCTCTCCTGTAGTAGTGCGAAGAGGCGCCCGTCCTACCCTTCACCTTCTGACGGATCTCGTCGTCGAAGTAGTCCAGAAGCTCCTCGGGTGCGGGAACAATGGCCTGGATCATCAGGTCAGGATCACTCCTGGTCGGGAGGACAGGCCCTGCTCTGGATCTCACTCCCATCTCCAGGAATCGGGCAATGTCCCCGATTTTGGCGCACAGAGTAGTGATCGTGTTTCCGATCCTGGGGGCGATATCTTCGCCTCTCCTGGCGCCGAGGATGACCACGTTTTTCTTGATGGACTCCTCCTTCAGCCTCTCGAGGTTCCTCCGGGTGTCATCAGTGCCTTTCACCGCGCTGAGGCGGAGAACCGCAGGCTCCGGTTTGTCCGGTCGCACGAGCTGGCCGTCGGGAATCTGGTCGAAAATGCGCGAGGCGGACTTCACTGCTGGGACATTCCTGTACTGATCCGGCACGCTGTAAAAGGCGTAGGCGAGAGTGTCATGCGAGGATGTCTCCCAGTACGTGTACTCCTCGGAATCACGCGGGTCACCGACGACGCGACTCACGGTCCTCAGCTCGGCCAGAGCACGCTCCGCCTCGAACTGTGATCCGATGGTCGTGGGCAGCATGGCCCTCTCCTCCTCCGTGCAGTCGACGTATATGAACTGACCGGTATGCAGATCTCTGGGCGCGGCGAAGGGCCCCGCAGTGTCATGAACGCCCAGCAGAGCGCTCCTCGCCTCGACCTGGCTAGGGAGCGCATCCGCAGGAGGATGGGCGGGCTCGGCAGGGGCGTCAGGGGCTTGAGTGGCAGGCGGAACAGGGTCGTCCTTCTTATGTTCAGAGGCCCCCGTGGCGGTTGTTCCCGCTGCCTCTCCTCCAGCCACCACCGGTTTGTCCCGGGGCTCATTCATGTCAACGTCCTCACCGGCATTGTGACCTTCTTTCTCCGCCTTCTCCTTGGCCTCCTTGATCTCGCGTGCTGTAGGACGTCGATAAGCCGGCCAGGGGATGCCCATGATTTTGTCACCACGGGTGAATGCGGACTCATCTCTGCGAATGATAACTGCCCGATCCTCACGCGATCCAGACATGGCCAAAGGACCGCACATGGACCGGAAGACCTGTGCGACCGATTGTGCCAGGCAGTCCGGGTACTCCCCTCTGAGCGCGGTGGTTCGCCATGTGTCAGGGATGTTCGGCTCCAGCTTGTTGCCACGATCGTCGACGCGATCGAGCTCACCAACGATCTGGTGAAATGGCAACGAACCAAGCCGGGTCTTGCGGTGAGCGGCGTGGAGGCAGTCATAGAATGTCCTATCTTCTGCAACCCAGCCACAGCACCGGCCACGTGCGGGTGAACGTGCCCCATCCTCCAGGCGGTCGCCAAGGCCATATCAAGGCCGGCACGGACCGCGGAGAGCTGGGAGTTAAGGTCATAGGCGTTCATGTACTCTGCCGTCCAAAAGACGTCATCCATGGGAATGACCTCGCCGTTCCTGGAATCGACCATTCCGAGTCGGGTCCCGTCGTGCACCATTGCATCGCACCGTGTCCTGTTCGGATACGATTGGAATTCCCAAGCGGCTGCTTGGCTTTTCCGAAGATGCCGGTGTGGTGGTCGCCGGACTCGCCCTTTCGGGTACGAACTTGGAGTCGATCTGATCACGAATCTCCGGCGGGTACTCAGGGGGAACGATCGTTTCCATGACCTTCGTCCACTCGTCAGCCTCGGTTCTATCCGTGGCCTCCTTCCCGAAGTGGACATACTGGAGCTGTCTGGGGCCATGCACAGTGCATTTGTCTGCATATGCGTGGGCCCAATCAACCAGCGTGGCGCGTTTGGCCATTTCACGTTGCCCATGGCGATCATTGGGGATGGCAGCGTTCAGCGTCCTCATTTGATCACCCTGCTCTTTAGTCACCTGGTCCGAATTTCTCGCTTTGTTTGCGTAGCTGGCCACGATCGGCTCGAAATTTTTCTCTCGAGCAGCGATGTGGTGAAGTACGAACCTGTCGGGCCGGGTGAACGCCTCGTCGAGGGAAATCGACCCTCTCTTCGGCTCCGTGTCGTCTCCATAGTAGTTGGGATTCCGCTCATCGGGTTCCTCAAGTCCGCCGTGCACCGGATCCTTCGACTCCGTGGCGCTAGCTCGGACGACCCTGTGTCGGGACGATCTCCGCTGAGCTTTCCATGCCTCAAGCGTCTGAAAGGTCTCCTGCGAGTCGGGATCATAATACTCGCCATCGGGGGTGATGGTATATCCCTCAACGGAGACCCCCGCGTCCCCGGTGGAGGTGCGGGCATCGGGGTCCACCTCATCGAACTCCGAGAGATCCTCCTTTGTCGGAGGTCCTCCCGATCCAGTGCTCCCCCCTACCTCCATTGAAGCAGCAGTGTGGGGATCAACGCCTGGTACGTCATCAGTCGTTTGATCAAGGGTCTTCATGAGGTCTTCGAAGCTCTCCACATCATTGCCTCTGATACCGACCGGTTTGGTCACCGGCGCTGCGGGCGGCCCACCTTCAGGGGTAGGAGTCGGGACAGTGGTGGGGGCGGCCGGTTCTACCGGCGTGCCACGCCAGTATGCTATCTCGGCGTCAACATCCATGTCGTCATCCTTCTCCTCGACGGTCGGGAGCGTGGGGACGTCCTTCCTTTCACTTCCCGCTGGCTTCTTCAGCTCCTCGGCCTTCTTTTTGGCCGCCGCCGCGGCCTTGCGAGATGCCTCAGGCGTCGCGAGGCGCGGGAAGCTGCTCTCGTCCTTCCCGGGCGGAGTCAGCACAGACTTGGGCAATGGCCCCCCCATCGGGGGGCCTTTGGCGGGTCGGCAGGCTCGGGACCCGGTGAACTTCCCCCGGAAGTGCGGATGTTTGGCGCCCGAGCGGGAGGTGCACCCTTGGTAGCCGTAGAGCCGGGATCCGGCGACTTAGCTGGCGTGCCGCCCTTTGCAGGCACGGAAGGGACAGGGGCCTTGGGGACACTCCTAATGTTGATGGGCCCCTTCGCCTTGGCGGGCGAGGCTTTCGGTGGCGAGACGGGGCGCGTCGGTGGCGACATCATCTTCGGCGTAGGGCCTATGGGCTCGGCCTGGCGGGCAGGAGCCTTCGCCACAGAGGGAGCCGCCGCCTGTGCGGGGGGCGTCACCTTAGATGCCGCATCAGTCATCTCTACGTCATGCGATTGACCAGAGCTTTCTGCCCCGGCGACCTTCGCTGGCGGTGCGGTGGAGTAGGTTAACGAATCATCCCAGACCTTGGTCTGGAGAATCTTTTCGGCCTTCACCTTCGCGTCCTCGTCGGGAGGATACATGGTCTTCTTGTACAACATGCCCAACGTTTTTGCAGCACGTCGCACTCATGACGCGGTGTAGCGTCCACGAGATGTCCACGGCCGCGCTGGCGAGAGCCGGGAGCGCTACCGCAGCTCTGTACTTGTTCGCGGGGGCGCCGGAACTGCCGACACAGTGGTCGCCCCAGAAGGCGAAATCCGCAGGAACCACTATCAAGTTCCTCTTCATCGCTGCCCTGATGAACGTCGTGATGACGCCGAGCATGTTGGTATTTCGAGCGGGCTGAAGCCATGACGCAACCGAAATGAGGATCACCACATTTGATCCAGCCCTCCTCACGGACTCAAGTCTTTCCAGGGTGGTGTGGATGAGGGTTTGCGCGTTGCTCTTGATGACCGACACCTGCTTTTTCTCATCCCAATCGGCCAGGTCATGGAGACGGGTCGCAAAAATGCAGGTGTCATACTCCATGGCCCCCCTTCCAACCGCTTTTTCGCGGTCATGAGTGAGCCGTGTGGCCTCTTCGACCATGGTGGCGATGGGGACGTGGTAACCGCTCTCCCCGTACGGGCAGTGGAATTGGATCTTCGGGACGGATCCCTTTCGTGGCCCGCTGTCAGTGGACCGGAGAGTATCCAGTTGCGCACTGAACTCATCCGCCGTGATGTAAGAGCCCTTCTTGGTCTTCCCGCGCGACGCAAAGCAAAGGTCGTAGAAGACAAGCACCTGGGCATTGGCCTTAATCGTTGGCTCCTCCAAGTCTGTGGGAGGCCCCCAACCCGCTGCCATCGCGGCGAGGATACCGGTGACTCCGGTAGTGCTCATAGGCAGGAGGCCCTTCAACACCGACGGTATAGTCGGGACATCAGAATCAATGCATGTGAGGGCGAATTCCGGGAACACGGTCAGGATGACGTTCCTGAACATTTGGTTTCCCCAACCTATCCACTCTTTTTCGAGGGCATTCTGGTCGTATGTAGTCAGATGAGAGGTCTTAGGCCTGCTCAGGCTGGGGAGCACCTCACTCTCGGGGTTTGTGATCCACTCTTGTTTGTACTTCCCGATCATCTTGTCTGTCAAGAGACGGCAAGGTGACGTCCCGTGGGACGCTGTGCACCGAACCCTCAAGCTTTAATACCAACCACGTAGAAAGGTGTATACGGACGATGCCGTTATAGCCGAACCCGTGTAAACGTTGTAAGGGAGAAGGAATGATAGTTACAACAGTGGTCCTGACAAATGCAGCGCAAGCGAAGTGTTTTCCGCTCTCAATGCCGATCACGTATGAATGCAGCTACACATCAGATCTTGAACCTCAATTGTGTCTTGAGCCAAATGGCGATCAATGGAACTTGGGAAGCAACACCAACAAGGACCTCAGAACAACTACCCAATTTCGGCACGGGGCCTAGAGGGTTTTAACATCCCCCATTTGGGTCGCATTGTTCATCATGCGGTCCAAACACCACAAAACGTTCCACTGGCCACGGCTTCAACTACGAAATCGTGTCGTGCATTCTTTTACTTGCTATCACTACACCGTTCATTCGCTGTGAAACATGCCGGGTTCGATTGTACGAAAAGTGAAACATTCATCCTCAAATCGAAGCACACATCCATATGCAGGTGTATATAATACACTGTGGCCACTTCACTTGACCGCCAGTGAACATTCCAGCTGCCGCATTTGCGCATCGCGCAGCTGTCATCCATAAATGGGTTGGCCACAAAAGTCCACCAGACGCGCCCGCTTGTGATCGGTCTGCATATCTCCGGCAAAGAAACATCGGTGAGTAATCAATGCAAATCATAGCCATTCCAGATACCATGGACAATGCATAAATAATGAAAAGGTATCATCTATAAGGTAATAGTTCCATCCATGAATATCCAGAGCGTCATAGTCATCGGAATATGTAACCATGTACACACCCAATCATCTTGGACACATGAATATAAATCATGACATAAGTCGTTCCGCCGAAACAGTGTCGATGTGACGCAAGTAACAGATGGGGACTGACCCACATCGTACCGCAATCAGCATCTTCACGAAGCATACCTGTCCCCAATGGACAGCCTATGGGTACGTCGGCGGAACTCCTCGTCCAAGTTCTTCTGGGCTTCTCGTGCCCGAACACACTTCTTGTTGTAGTCCTCTGGCAACCAGTGCCCTTTCCGAAGGCGCCAATCCAGCAGGGGTGTGTCGCATTTGTTCGGGTCGATGGCCGAGATGATGGCGCTCACGTTGACCGTGTAACCATTCATGCCAAGGTTTAGGCCATCCCTCACGAATGATATATACTTACAGTTGAAAGCTAGTGCAAAACATCTGAAAATAATATCACCCACCGGGTGCACTCGGTCCTTGACCAGGAGCTTCATTTCTTCCTTGGTGACATCGAGGATTCTTGCTGCAATCCACAGCTTGTAGAATGTGTATAGTCCCTCGTATTTGTTCACCATCATACGAATATATTCGTCACGCTCCTCAACCGATCGGAAGGCTCTTGTCCGAACATTCTCCGATTGAGAAATCTTCGTTATTGTTGATGGCAAAAGTATACCTTCCTGATCGTGCTCAGTGATGTTGGGGTACCTCTTGAAATCATTTTGATAAGGGCAGCCCGGATTCCCTTCGAGTCCGGCACTCATCGTTCTCTCCTCACCACCTTCAAACATCCCCCACATCTTGGACAGCTGGAGTGCGATAAATCCTGCCATGTACTGAGCCTCACGCGGCTCGTCAAGGCGGATCGCCATCCGTTGGGAACTTATAATGTCCCGTGACGCCAGATCGGTGTCGCGGTAATGCCAACCGCTGTCTTCTTCTTCTGACGCATAGCCGGATGGATATCCTTGCGTGTCCATGTCGTCATCTTCTCCCGGAACTTCCTCCGCTTCGTCTTCATCCTCCTGTGCTGCCGCATCGTGGTTAGCTTCTTCCTGTGCACGCCTGGCATCTCCAGAGACGTTGGGGTTTTGGTTGTCCTCCTCATCATCGGATTTGATGTGAATGTAGTATCTTCCGATGGAGATCAGTTGTGCCTCGCACTCCAGGCATAAGCAGAAGCAGGTGGGGATCGCGGTCGCACATGATGGACATATCCGGCACCTCAGTCCTTCCCATGTCTCATCATTCAGGATGACGACTTTGCTGACTTCGTCCCGGACCTCGTTGACCTGTGCGTTGAACTCTTCCATCTTGGTGTTTCGATAGAGTTCGCAAGCACGATTAACCATGTCAACGATGTAGTGCAGATTATCGGCACCTGTCTCAGTCTCCGGCATCCTCTCCCTGATCTTTGCGACGTTCTGGAGGAACATCGCAGCCGACTCTTGGGAAGAGTTGACAAAGCCAGGGCAGATCTCGTTCTCCACACACTTCGAGTACGCCCTCTTGATGTCAGCGTACTCCAGGCGCTTCCCTCCGTTGCTTTTGCCAATCCAAATGGACTTGACCTCATAGAACGGGATCACATCAAAGACCATGAAAGTCCCATTAGCCGCGACTCCAGCCCCATACCGCGCGAGGGTTGCACTGGGAATATAGATGATCGCAATCGGATCCCCTCTCCTCACGTTCCGTAGCGTTGTCTTCGTCGCCACGTTCATCTCATCCCATGGAGCAAACGCCCCGAAGTGCGGTGCTAGCCTGTTGCCGCCATCGATTCCGCCGGGGACTAACCCACAGCGTACGATGCTTGGCAGGTTTTCCACATACGTCACATGGAATGCTCCTCCGAGAGAATCACCCATTCTTGCGGAATACATATTCGCCAGTGCGGATGAGCTCATGAATCCAAAATCACTGTGACCGGTTGTGACTCGGATGCACCAAGGTCTGTACCATCCATCGCATCTGTTGAACATCCTGTCGATGTCGTCCCGATCCACGCCAGCCTTGGTCATTTCCTCCCTGGCTGCCCTCGTGTCGTTCGGGTTCATGATGCTCGGAAACCTTGCTGCCAGAACCTGGAATCTCGATTTCTTGCTTCCGGATTCCTGCCACTTGATCACCTCCCTGATGCCCATGTATCGTTTCGCTCTCGTGGTGTGTGGTGGGAATATGACGTTGTTCCGGTCGTCAATGACAGCATCAATGTCGACCCATCCACCCTCGTCGCACCTGAAAGCACTTCCTCGGCAATTGCCGATCTTGTGTCGAAGGACTCTGCATAGGTCGTGAGATAGCTGGTTTGCTTGGTCCCTTGTAGTAAATACCGAGCGATCATCACCAATCCTGCATAGTGGAGCACCGTCGAAAGGAGCAATGCAGAAGTTGACACTCTTGCCAAGTTGCATCACGTCCACTTGCTCAAGGATTGCACCTTTGGGAAAGTATTTGGGGTCAACGATAGACGCATACGCCCATGGCAAGTGCACATCACTCACATCGCCATACTTCGGGATGTAGCACGGGATGGTGTCGCATCCCATCTCAAGCGTCTTCTTGAATGTCCTGCTGTCCCCGCACGGGTTGTAGGTGAGGTCGACGCCACCACATTGTAGCTCTCCTCCCTCAGCGGTGTCAGCCATCTCCACCAAATTAATAGTGTAGCTGTACATCTCAATTGTTTCTTTCCCTGCTTGTCCCCCTTTCTTTCTTTCCTTGGACGTTGATGAGGACGGTTCCTCCGTATCCCCCATGTCTTCATCAGATGAAACAGGGTCACTGCTGAGTAGCTCACGGAGCACCTTCATCGCCTTCTCATTTCCAGCAACCTCCTCAATGTCCTTGCAGTCGCCGTCGTGGGCCAGGTTCGCGCACTTCTTACAGATCCCCATATCTCCCATGCACTTCTCCATTGACTCCAGGAATCCTAGTGCCGCTCTCCGCCCGTCGATCACTCGCTGCTTCTTGTCTTCCTTCTCAGTATTGGCTTGAGAACTCCGACTCGGGTCTGGTGCTTGACCAAGACCCTCATCTTCGCCCTCCGTGGCCTTTCTCTTGGAACCTTGTGCAGAGGGCTCGGTGATCAGGGATCGTGGATGTATGGGCTTGACCTTGTTCATGATGTCAAGCACCTCCTTCGTGGGCACGCCGAGCTGTGCGGACGGTTTGTTCCGCTTTCTGTTCTGGCCCGTCGTGTGGGTCACGTTCCCAGCGAGGTGTCGCACTATTGACTGCTCGAACTCCCTCTTGATCTTCCATGCATCCTTCCGCAGTGGCAGTTCGTGCTGGAAGTACGACATCACCTCAAAGAATCCCAACACCATCTCGACGACGTCTCCCAAGGATTCCTCGTTCGTGGTTTGTCCCAGGAGTTCAAACATCGTTCCTTGGTCGAGCACACTCTTGATCCAGGACGAATATGCCACATTGCCAAGATCCTTGCCTATCAAGAAGATGGACATCCTCACCTCGACTCCCTCGGAATTCTTGCACACGATCACATCCCGGGATGCGCACAATTGCTTCCCGTGACCGTTGTTGTAGAACTGCGCTGCTTGATCCACAGTCATGCTCACGAATCCCACGTGAGAAAGCTCCTTCTTCAACCCTGAATACGCGAGCTCCCGTATGATCGTGATCATGGCCTGGATATTGTTGACGTCCACCATGAGGTTTTGAAGGTCGGGGATTGCCACCACGCATTCCGCGAAGAGGCGCGTGTACATTTTCTTCCCCTCGATAGACATTGCAATACCGTTCGTGTCCGCGTTCCAGTTCGCGCAACAGTTCACGCAAGAAGAGGGATTGTACTTCGAATTCGGTCCGAGCACCTTCGACTTGCTCATCTGCATCTCTTTAGCGCAAAGTTCGCAGATAAACTTGCTGAGCTCCGTGACCGTATACCATCGAAGACGTTGATCACCGACATCGGCTTTCCCAAAAGCATCCTGCTCGCCGTGTCCTTCATCTTGCTGCTCTTGTTTCCTCTTCGACTGTGCAGTGAAGGTCGGCTTGTACTCGAATTTCACCTTCGATTCCTCCATGTTCTTCAGGATGTTGAATCGAAGGTCGGGCTCGTTTATGCACGTCCCCTCCAGCTCACACACAAACGCGTTGCTTGGTGCGACCGCATCGATGGATTTCTCAATCAGCAGTCGCTTCAGGAGGAAATGTTGCAGGTTCGAGCTCCCAGGGATCTTGTAGTTCTTTCCTGTGAGCGCATGGACCACGCGCCACAGGCGATCGTTCTCGGTCACCAACGCGCCTGCCGCCTTGCAGATCTCGCTAACCTTGTTGGCGATCGTCCCCAAGTCCCCTCTTCCACCATGGAAAGCAACATCGCGATTCACGCTCACCACGACCAGGCCCTTGCATGTGTTGACGAGGTCAGATATCGCCTTCTGCAGGGAGTCGATGATGGGGTTGGCGGTCACCTGCCATCCGCATCCTCTCATGCACACCCAATCATATAGCGACATCCATATGTGCACCGACATTGGTGAGTCATCCATGTCTCGCCTCCGCCGTTCAGCGATGAGCTTATCCAGCTTCTGCAATCAGGAGATGATATTCAACGTGTCGTTGGGTGAGGAGACTTGCTCACTCGACCCATAGTATGATCTCTCCTCGATGTTTGTCCATCCCTGTTCGTTGACCATCATCTGGAAGGTCTTCGTGCTCCCTTTCGAGTTGACGGCCCTCAGGGGCCAATCCAGGACCAAGAAGCTCTTCTTGTGGATCATCATGTCGCGAATCGTCGCCTCGCCAATGAGGCTCCTCTTCTGCCTCTTGATAATCCGGTTCAACTGTCCAGGTGCGTTGTCCGGGTTCTTCTCCGCCTGAATCAACGCGTTGATGGCTTTGGCGCCCGGAAGGCGTCCAGTAATCAAGCATCCTGTTTGGGCACACAAGAAGGCATACAGCTGTAGCCATGCCGCATTTCCCTTCCCAACATAGGAAAGAATGATCTTCTCCGCGCTGGTCTTCTCCTCGAAGTGCAATAGCGAAGAGGTCAGGCATCTCAGCATACACTCCCAATATGTTGCTTTCTTGCCTTCTGCAAGACACGGCCCAAATACAGTTTGTATGATTGGGTACCCCGTATTGTTGTCTATGTTGAATTTCACATTGACAGTCGCTCCGCCCAAAGTGGTACCCCCTTCGAATGAAGTGTAGGTATCGTGTCCAGCAGTTGGGTTAATAATTACCCATCTGTCGTCGTCACCGCCAGAGTTCATTCGGAAAATGGAGTCGATGATCTCGTTGTCGATCTTGACGGCATCGCTGGCTTGCGAACCCCCACTTGGAGCTCCCGGCTGGGGGACTGGCCCACCAGCGGTTTGACTCCTTTGCCCGGAGCTTGATGCCGACTTCTGCTGTCGCTCCGTCTTCCGTGGCGGCTCCGTCTTCGATGAGCCCATCACCCACCATGTCGGCTCTTCCCCAACTACGAAATCCTCGGGGTACTTCTCCAGTTCCCTCTCGATTTCATGAATTGTGCAGTATTCATTCTGGAAGAATTCGATCATGACATCCTTCTCCGCCTTCTTCTCGATCTCCTTCATCCAGCTTACCCACTTGCGCCGATCTTGGTTCTCAGCGGCCCTGTCAGCCGCGTGCGGTGCCAAGCTGATGGAGTTGATGTTCATCGCAGGCAGCTTCGACTCATAGATCATATCGATGCACCATAGGAAATCCCTAGCGTACTCAATCTCCCGGTAGAGATCGTTCAGCTCCCTTTTGTCTGGACGGAAATAAGCTGTATACGACTGATCTTTGGAGTCCTTCTCACCGAGCAATGGCTGCAATCTCCTCATGATGAAAGAGACGCACATGAGCGAATTGACCGCTCCGATGCACGCGTCAGAGATGTCACTGGGGGTTGACCCACGGATCATCCAGCGCAATAGGTTGTTCTGGCTGGCATTCTCATCCCTCCTCAGTGCATATGCGAGGTTCTTCATCGATGCCTGCAGCTCATTCTGGTAGAACAACCCAAGGTCCCAATTCTTCTGGTAGTCGTCCTTGGAACCACGACCGTAGGAGTCGATCTTGGGAGCCTTGATCACGCTCAACGTGTACACTTTCCCCCAGTTTCGATCTCTGTACTTTGCAATTCTCCGATCGTGCCTCTCAAACTCTGCAGTCGTCTGGAACTCCTCGGAGCTCCTCCACCTTCTCGATGACGATGCCCTAGATGACTCGTCGTTGATGAATTCTTTGTACACCTCCCCAACCGGGGTGTTCTGGTGGAATGCTGCTTCGAACGACCGTTCATCGTTGTCCTCGGCCACGCCTAATGCGAGATCCCAGATGTTCGCGATTGATCTCAACATATCCGCCCCTTCCATGCAGTACTTGGTTACGTTGAGCAACTCAGGGTTCTTCGCCAGCATCGTTGCCTCACCGCAAAGTTGGTTCAGCGCCGACACGATCTTCTTTCCCTTGCTGCAGAATTCCCTCCATCCAAGCATGCATTCGTCGGCAGAAAGCTGTCCGAAAACTTTGCTGATGAACTCTAGGGCAACCCTCATAGACTGCCCTTCACCTTTCATCATCCCGCGGCCCTTGGCAGAATAGTACGCTGAGTATGCATAGATAGCGGGGACGCCGATGTCCTCGATCCACTTCACGCACATACCCAGGTCGCTGCTCACCTCCATCCTCTTGGGCATCCTCTTGCCTTCCTCGATGGCGTTCTTCACCAAATTTCCCAAGAAGATTGCTGCTTGCCTAGATTTCCCAACAGGCACGCAGAAGAACTCATTCGTGTTGACGACAGTCGGATTGGCAGTCATCTTGATGATATTCTTCAGAACCAGGAAAACCCAAAATAAGCAGCTGCAAATGAAGCCACGGAATTGTCCCAATACGATCCCAGCTTCAGATTGAGGTGACGAACTCGTCCAGCTCCTCCTTGAAGCCTGGGGTTCGGGACTGACCCAGCTCCCCGTATGCACCAGAGGTTCGGGACTGGCCCAGCACCTCGGTCGTGCAGTTGGGGTGGTGCAGATTTCGCTCGCAGTAGCTTGGTGCTTCCGCGATCTCCTTCGCGTAATGCAAGCAAGAGCGAGTTTCAACGGTGCCGGTTTGAGGCACCTTGCTCGAGCACGAAAACGGCGAGGGATCACACCCACAATTATAGACGTGTACAACTGGGTTTCTTTGGTTTCACGACCAGCACAAGGTCCATGCTCATGGTTTCCATTGCATTTCTTAGACAACGAGCCGCCAAGTTCAAAGTTCCATGAGACAACTCTCCATGGTTTCTTGATTGGCATGGGTTTCTTTGCATATCTTTGTTTCAAGCCATAGCGACACCCATCAAACTCGTGACTAGTCCCATCATGCACAACCTCACGCAGTCTCTCATCTTTCCAATAATCACAACTTCCAGGCAACTCAAACAAAATCGCGGCTCGTTTTGTCATGGCATGCCGTTTTATCTCAACGAACCGTTCAAACAATCTCCAAAATTCTCTTTGTTTGGCCTCGATTTTCTCTGCGGTGTCAATTCCGCGAGTCTTGTTGAGGCGTGCCCATGATGATCCCCCCGTGCAAGGCCCAGCGAAGAACAACAAATCGGAAGGTTTGGTAAGCACATGTCTGGCGATTCTCCCCCCGTACTCGCTCAGTAAGTCATCAACCAGGGTTATGGTGACAACCTGCGGCCCGTCGTGGCGGGCAAGAGCAGTGAACCAGTTACGTGGTTCGGAACATGCCATCAGCACGATAGGCCGAGCCAAGTCAACACTGTAAAGAGTGACGACTGTGCGAGTTCTCATACCAGGACGCGAGACATGAACAGGAGCGCGAAGCACACCACCGTCGTGTTTGACCATCGCGAGTTCAATACCCGGCGCTAACTGTGGCTTGTGCTTCACCGCAATGCGATACGGAACAAAACAACGACCAGGGACAAGCTGCTCGTGATTGATATGCAGACAACGCATGAGCAGTTTCAATCGGAGCAACGTTTCCAAAGCAAGGTCGTTAACACACTTCAACTCCATGCGCTCGTTCGACAGTTCTTCAACAAATGCGGCCAGCACGGACTGCATGTCAACATCCCCGGACCCGACGTGAATTGGTCGTGGCCGTGGAGACCGTTCCCGCGCCGGTGCAGCGACCAGTACGGGATGAAACTGCCAAACTGCGCGTTCAACCCAACCATCAATTCGCACACATTGTAGCCCCGGGTCAACTCTATCCTCAACTTTGAGCCATGACCCATTCTTCAGAAACCAAGTGGAACGAAGCCACTTGCTCCCAAACGGTGTCATAACCGCGAGTGGAGGTTTACACGCATCAATCTGGGTCCCTTGGCAACAACAACCGGATCATGTCCTTCATGCTCATGCAATCCCTCTTTGGATGTTAATCCAGACCACCACAGGTCCGGGGGCATGATCGGTATGTGTGTGTACGGAAATGTTGGAACTCCGTCAACTGTCCCCGAAGCGGTCTGCATGGTCCCCTTTATGGGATCACACGTGGGTGTGAGCGCCTTGAGGGTATCCGGGTCAGACAGCAAGCTCGGGTCTAGTAGGCCAATCTGCAAACATGCATGTTTCCATTTGCGCTCATCATTGAACGCCTTGGTGTAAATATCGGCCGCCATCCTGTCGGTGACCTCATACGCCAAGTACATGTAATCACGTGTGAACATCTCATGCATCCACGAAATGCTAACACCATGGCTTCTCTCAAGGTGGCGCATTGTGGGGTTCCTCCCCGATCGCACGACACCGATCATAGCCTTGTTATCGTCATAGAACACAAAGTTCGGTGACTTCTTGAGAATCCGCTCTACCTGCTTGAGAGCGGGCATACCCATCGATCTCATGGCAACGTCGGCCGCAACAATCTCGGCCTCGGGAGTGGAGTGACTCACACAACCCTGTCTTTTAGAGCTGCCAGACAACGGAAACCGGGTATTAGGCCCTTGTATATTCAAGTGTCCACCGGAGGTGGAACGCAGCGAGTCAATGCATCCCGCAAAGTCAGCGTCCGCATACAAGGCCAAGTGCACATCGTCCATAGGGTCTCCAACCCAACCGACCATGCGCCAATGTTTGGTATGATGCACATAGCGCATCAAGTGATGCAAACCCCGATCATCGGAGTCAGTCCACCTATGCACGTTCCGTGCTAGGCGATTCACTTGCCGCAACAAATCGAAGCGAGCAATCCGCGCACCGTACAGCAACTTCATCAGTACGCTAGCGGCATGCGGAGCAAGGTGTCCACGCACAGGCTCCTTCATGGCCAACTCAGGAGTCCCTCCCCGTTGGTCCGGCACTGTGGCAGAACCGTCGGTGGGCACAAGATTGTTACACCAATTGCACACGACTGACGGCCCCTCTCTGGCAGGCTTCCGTGAGACGTGATTCTTTGGTTCTTCATGCAACTCAGGGGTGACAACCTTATTCAACTTCACGTCGCCCGCCACTTCAAGATAGCGGTCGACACAGGAACGTAGGAACTGTTCCATGTCATAGGTCACCGTTGTTACTCGGTATCCGTTCCCGAGAGTGACGTTTCCCTTGCTTTGATTGCAACCAAGGTACATGTCAAGTCCAGTCTCGGGTTCAATCTTCAAACGTGTACGCAACATGCTCCACCCTTGGGCAAGGTTTTTCTGCGGCCCTGCCATTTTGAAGTCGTTTGATACACAAACTGTAGCCGTTGGAGTTTTTCATGAAATGATACAGAAAGGCTATCTTTCGTTGATGGGTTTGAAACCAATGCATGTACGATCATCTGGTGTTAGCTCCTAAAATGTTCGTGATTCAGGTTCAGACGTTTTTCAATGGATGATTGTCTTGCATTTATCCTGATTTAGATTCACGAGACGGCCCTCTGGTGGTAATCCCTCCAAATGGTGTGTTTCTCATGGGTCTGTATACACCTGAAATGCACACATTCAGCCATCCCAGTTAACAAGACAAATCTGCTCAATGCAAGTGGAGGGGCTTCAAATGAAGCAGGGGAGTTCCTCAAATCTTGAAACATCGCAGCCTCAAAGCTTTGGTTCTTCACTTGGTTCCCCAGCAACACGCCTCTACCCTTGAACTTCCTCTTAGGATCACCAACAGGCAACTGTGAGTGCTTTTCAACGCAAATGCCATGCGCGCGAGCCATGTGTATTTCTTCCCCTTTCGCTTTTGCTTCCCTGGCTACAGCGTCATATTCGCGCACCGCGCCAAGATCGAAGACCCCCTGGTCGATTAATCCCGACCACTCTTTCTTCATTGATGCCAATGCATCAGGGTTGGTCAACATCTCTTTCTGGCCTACCGGCCTGGATACTAAAGCGTCGAAGAATCGTACAACTTTCACAGCTTTCTCTCTGTGCTGTATTCGCTCAGAAGTCACGCACGGCATCGATGGGTACTTCTTGGCTTCACCGTCTTCACCTATCGCAGGCATTGCGAGTGGCACTTTTCCAGAAACTACCTCAGCAGACTCCTCCCATTCATACCAGGTAAGATCCGTCGATTCGTCGACCGATGGATCCGTCCCCGATGCCGTCTCAGCTTCGTCTTTATGACTCTCCATGACTGATGCAACCGCCTTCGTCCAGTTTGGAGTCGATTTAGATCGCTCCTCAGACTTGAACTTCCAGGCATAAATTACCACCAGACACTCAAATTCTTTCTCAAGCTGAACGTTTCGTCTCATGACGTCTTGGGACTGTTTGGAATCCATGAGAACAACCACCCCGTCGACAGGATTAACAACAATCCTGACCCATTCAAGCTCAGCCAAGTGCTTCCCATCCATTGGGTTCTTGATCTTTGATATGTTCTTCCGCAATCCCCAATTGTACTGCCATTCTACCCCACCCCAGCGGTTCCGAAGCATCGCTCGAATTCTCTTACCACCGGCATCTGTAATGTCCGTGCCTCTGCCGGCGCGGAAATATCAGACTCTTTACTCTTGGGATCTTCCTCTTTCCTTTTGCCACCGCCCTTCACTTCGGCCTTCTCTTCCTTGGTGTAATATTTACTCATCATCTTCCATTCTTCAGGAGTGAAATCTGGAGGTCTCGATGTCTTCATTAGCCTGAATCCGTCCTTCCCGACAGGATACGGTCTCCCGGCCTTGTCGATCTTAACCTCCTTGCCATCGTCGTTGACGTACGTGATACCATCCCCGGGTAGCCCAACTGACACGTGTGGAAGGTCGGACTTCGCACCCTTTTCATCGCCCTTAGGGTGTCCGTCTCCTTTCCCTTTTGAGGAACTCGGTCTAGCATCCTCTTCTCCTGCATGATCCCCCCGATCTCCGGCGATTACTTCCGGGCCATCGTCGAGCAGTAGACCAGCGATCTGATCGACTTCATCGTCAAGCAGTCGCTTCTCGTCACTCTGCAACAATTCAGGCTCGTAGTCCTCATCCTCGATCAGGCGGTCACGTGCATCCAGACCGATTGCATCGATAGACATCTCTATTCCTTCAAAAGTCTCGTTGGCAACCTTGTACTTCTGTTGTATTGGGAATGTCAGAGGAGATTTCAGAATCATCCTCTCCGTCTGATGTGGCATTCTCAACCGAGGCGGAACCTTTGCCTTCTTGATGTTCAGCTCTGCACCCGCAAATGCAGTAAGTGCCCAAGCACGATACTTGTTTGCCCAATGCATACCGGTGCTCAACACATATCCAGCAAATATCCCAGTTTCCCCTCTCGGCTCGAACTTCTCCCTCTTTCCCCCTCGTGCTTCACTCGGCTTGAAGTCCACTAGCGCGCCAAAAGGTATCTTCTCGCCCTTGAACTCCTCGCCATGCAGCCTCATCCATGCACTCGATCCGTTCACCTCTTCGATGTTCATGAGATGGCACAGAGTGGTGATGGCTTGTACCCAATAACACGTGGGTAGACCGGCATGTACTAGACAAGCCGAAGTCTGGTCGATGATGAATTGATTTGTTCTTTCAGCAAGGGAATTGTTCTGTACGCCCGCGCGATATCGTCTAGCCAGCTCCACGCACGATTGATCGCCTGGGCCGCTTATCCGAAATACACCTGTTTGATCTTCTCCTCCTGCAGAAAGCGTTGATACCTGACGACCGAGCCGCACTCTTCCCGCGGTGGGATGCTTTACGATAACCTGTATGTCCTGGATGATGAGCGCATTCGTTTTCCACTACGGTCCCCTGATGCCAATACAAAGTCGAACGTCACTGCGGTCACCGAAACGTCTTCTACTTCTTCTTTGAACAATTGCGATTCAGCTGTTCCCATCTTGGTTTTGACGGCTGATTCAGGCAGCGATTTCGTATTCAAAGCAAACATTATGAACATGTCCTTCTTGAGGACTCCCACTTTCCTCTTTATTGATGATCCTTCGTACACGTCTACTTCGATTCCGGCATCTGGATCATCTTCATCAACCTCTTCCTCGTGAGTTTCGGCATCACCATGTCGATGCGGGACTGACCCAACATCTACAGGTATTTCCTCAGCCACGGGAGGCGGACGTACCGGACCGGCTCCTCCGGGTGGCCCGTAGTCGAATGCCCCGTCGTGGTGTTCGCCCTCGGCCTCTGCGGACTCACCGACAGCGGCGGGTGTGACGTCGTTCTCATCGTCACCTCCCTGATCTGCCTCGTCGTTCGTTACCATTGCCAATACTTCCGAAAAGTGCTCCTTGAGGTCGTCTATCGCAGGGCGATGCCTGTTACTCCGAAGTTTACCATCACTCACTAGGTACGGGATGTCGTCCTTGACCTGCAAGTGCACGAATCCCTGCTTTGGCGTAACCATGAAAGGTAGTTTACCAGGCATCCAGTGAAATGCATAACCCATCTTCATGCGTCTCCTCCCCACTGACAATACCGTGGGTGTTTCATCCAATACATGCGGCTCGACAGTCTCGTCCAACTCGTCCACGACTATCTTGGCCACATCAGATGTGGAAGTGGAACCATTCGCGGTCTGGAACACGATCTCGTCGTCATCTCTCACGATGTCGACACCCAGGCTCTTCGCCTTGGCTCTTCCGATGAGATCATGACCACATCCGGTGTCCATTAACCATTTCACCCGTTTGCTGATGCACGTTGACATGGCGAAACGTTCTTCGGCATACCATGCTGTTTCTTCCAGTCGACAGCCGATTCCTTGATCTCGTCCTTGTTCCGATCATACTCGAACATTATGCTGCTCTCCTTGGTCACCGGGAAGTAGTGCTTCTTATATACATCATCCACCACTTCTCTCAGTCTCTTCGCACGTATCAATGATCGTTGGACTTGGTAGGCTGATAATTCACGATGATCACTGCTTTTGAACTTCTTCTCATCGACGTACACGTACTGATAAGGCTCATTCTCATTGTCCTCATAAACGTACCATTCTCCTTTTCGTTCCCATTGCCTTCTCTCGTCTTCGAGGTAGGTGATCTCCCCATTCTCGTCGACGTCGAGCACTTCCTTGAACCACACCATTTTCTCGGGGATCTCGGACTCGCCAGACCATCTCGATGATTCGCTCATCGCGTCGTCATCGTGCTCGTGGTAGACCGTCTCGGCTTCGTCCGGTTCGACCTGATCAACGTCCTTCTTGAAGCTTACCTTCCCTGCAGGAGCCGATTGCTTCAGGACTATCGCGGGCATTGCGATGGCCCTCCTTGCAATGGCTGGCGCTGCGGCTTTGGCGGTAGCCTTCGACTTGGCTTGCGCCTTGTCACTTGACGTTGCTGGAGCTGAATTGTTCTTGATGAGCTCATGCCTATACTTGCAAGCGCTTCCCTTATCGCACTTCCCCTTCTGAAACGCGAAGCATGCTCCATCATCTCTCCTCGGTGACGATGATCTGGACTTGGATTTGCCCTTTCCTTTCCCCTTGGACATGCTCTCCAACTTATGCTCCGTTTTCTTGCTGTGGGAAAAAATGCATTCATTTCCTTTCACGCACCCCTTCGCCGATTTGAAGTGGTACCAGCAGGGATTATCCTTGCTTCCGCCCGGACTCTTGCCTCTGTCACTGGCACCGTCGGTCTTACCGTTCTTGCCAGCGTGGCCCTTTGCCTTGGCTTTTGGGAGCACAGGAGCGGCATCAGGTCCACCGGGTTTCCCCTTTCTGCCCTTGCCACCCTGGTTCTCCTGTTTGCCAGTTGCTGGAGCCGCATCCTTCCCGCCTGACTTCATCATCGATTTGACCGATTTCTCCTTCATGTCGAGCATCAGGTCTTCCCGATCTGCCTTGATCTGATAGTCGATCAACGCCAATAAGAATTCATACGTCTTCTGAGGATGCTTGTCCGGTAGTCTATGGTAGGCATTGAGGCCGAACTCCATCTTCTTGCTCCCTTTGATCTTCCTGTAAAGGATGTCTCTGAGAGCCAGATTACTGGGTCTGTCCTCGCTCCTCATCTTCAGCAGCAAATCATACCATTTGTTCCTGAACATGACCAAGTTCTTGTCGCCAGGAAAGTCAAGGTTGAATAGATGCTCGATGTGGTAGACAAGATCCGTTCTATCGGAGGTTCTGAATGATTGCATAACTAATGCCACCAACTCTCGTCCCTTCACGATCACCCCTTGTTGATGTCGTAGTTCAGAGTGTCGTGTGGCATCGAGGTATACGTCCTTGGCTTCGTCAGGTGCTTGTTTCAGCATGTTCTGCATGCCCATGGCCATCTTAATATCTATCGTAGCAAATCTGTCGCCACCTGAATCGCTAAGCAAATCCAGGTCTGGGCTCAACCCAAGAGCCTGCTCCAGCCATTTCGTCCATGCGTCGGTATCTGGATCCGCACATGCGCTCAGAACATTCATCAGCAGTTGCATCTTCCAGGTATCAAGTTGATGGATCTTTGGCCAGGCCGGAATAGATACTCTCTCGGCCTCTCTCCTCGAGATTCTCGGTCGATCATTCTTGATCTCTCGGTTATCTCTCGATCTCCTTCGTCTCCTCCGTGTCCGATCGTCTTCTTCCTCTTCTTCTTCCTCGTCTTCCTCATCTCCTTCGTCGTCGTCATCCTCATCCTCATCATCTGGTGGATCATCCGGAGGTCCTCCTCCGCCACCAGCGAGGCTCAACTGACGTCGACCCGCTCCCTGCCCATTCCCATTGGGCGGGAATCCACCGTAATCCAATGGGGGCGTGGTACCGTTGTTTCCCCCCCCATCACCACCACCAGTCGTAGTAGTGGATTGTGGGACATGCCCAACAACCCCTTGCATCTGGGATAGGTGTACATCGATCATTGGATCACCGAAAGACGGAAAGAGGATCCAACCTGGCATCAGCGACGAATTAGGGATTTGATTTGAAGACGATGACGGGACTGACCCAGCCACCTTCTTGTCTATCCTATTTGAATTAGCCTGGGTTCCTCCCTCAGCGCGTTTCACTACTGCTCGTTCACGATGTCCATCTCTGCTGCTGGAGGCTTCCTGCATCTCCAGCTTCTTGTGTGCACGTAGTTCCTCGTTGTCAGCATCGAGTTGGCGTACAAAACTCTCTTCTTGCTTGAGCGTCGCCTCTCTTTCCTTCAGTTGTCCCTGAAGCTCATGCATCTCCTCGAGGTATTCATCGTACATTCCCTTAGCTGTCAGTCTCCAGTACTCAGCCTCCTTCGACTTCTCGTCCATCGTGCACCGTTCCTCTTGTTTCTCTTCTTTGACCTGGGCTAACTCCAAGATCGCATCCTGACGATGACCACCTTCAACAGCAATCATCTGGTCCTTCATCGACACGTCGGACTCATACTGTTTGACGATCTCTTCTTTTTCGCGAAGCAAGCAATCTGCTCTCTTCGATTCCTAGCCTCGCCATCAGTTGTTCCCTGGAGTCCTCCAAAGAGTACGTCTCGGGGCGCTTGACAAGTGCATGCTCCAACTGTGATTTCAGACTTTGGACCATCTCCTCCTCGTTGAACTTCTCGATAGATGTAGAAGATTCTATGCCTCTGATCTGTTGCTGATAAGCTGATATCTGTTGTGAAGCCTCACGGTGTATCTGATTTGCACGTATAGCTGATTCCTGCGCGGCCGACTTCTCGCTTGCCATGTAGGATCTCATCAACGCGATCTCTCGCTTCTGCTCCATGATAGTTCCTTCAGCTTGCCTCATCTGTTGCATCATAATATTCGACTCCATGTCTTTCTTCTCCCCGTACTGAAATGCGTTCATTTCCACCTTGCGCATCTGTTGGGCTTCTTCCTCAAACTTGCGCCATGCCTCAGCCACGTGGTGTTGGTGGTGACTCACTAGATGTCCCGACTGCTTGCTGGCAATCTCGCATCGTCTTTCCAGCTCCTGGATCCGGATGGTGCTTCCATAGTCTTCTTGGTTAAGATTCGCCATTGCTGCCGACATCTCATCAAGTGTCTTCTGATATTCCCCGATCTCCACCTCCATCTTATTCTTCTCTTCGATCACGGCGCGAAAATCTGCACTGGTGGGTGATTTTGACCTCCCACCCTTCGACGTCGATCTCACGCCCTTCTGCGACGTCCGTGGTGTCGCAGGCGAAGATGATGATCTTCTTGGTGGGGATTCTCTTTTCTTCGACTCCTGATGAACATCGATCTGCTTCCATGATCTTGTGGGAGTAGATATGTCGCTGAATAGCGCGGAACCTCCGCTCCCAGGTTCATCCTGTGAATCTGCAACCATATCCATCACCGCAGGAAGAGCCATCAATCCATTGGATCCCTCTGAGCCGCTGTTCCCAAAAGTTGCAGTACTTGGGCTCGCCGAAGACGCCATTGTACTGTGTAGGTTATCGTTCCTTTATCGTCCCTGTACCCGCAATAAACCAGCTGTCTCCCAGTCCAGTGTAGAGCTTGTAGTTACGGCTGATAACCTGTCAAGAGACGGCAAGGTGACGTCCCGTGGGACGCTGTGCACCGAACCCTCAAGCTTTAATACCA
>CAUJNA010001741.1:0-58530 GCA_963377175.1 Effrenium voratum | reverse complement strand
AAGAAAAACTGTGTTGCAAATCTAAGGATATTGCGAGTAAAGACCAACGCGAAACCCCGAAGGGTTGCCAAGAAGTTCCTGGAGTCTATATCCACAGAGGTGTACCTGCAAATGGCTATGATGGCTGACGCTGCTGAGGAGGAGATCAGAATTTTACGCAGATTTGACAAGAGCCAGATGGACATGAGTGCAGCGCAAACCTGCTTGACAACCTTTGCTCAAAGGCTGCATGTGCTCTTCGTGCAGAAAACAGCCACCTCCAGTGGTTACACACAGCACGCTTCTAGTCAGCACTGAGTCGCGAAGCCCGTGATAAGTTTTCAGAGCTTCAAAGACTTGATCTGACTGCCAGGTGCGGAAGTGGCTGGAAAGACCTCGTTTGATTCAACTGGGCGCTGGGCACAGGAGTGTGGGAGGCAGCGTTTCGCCGATCGTTTTCAACAGGTGCTTTGCAAGGATGGCTGCATGGCTCGCCCTTGTCTCGCAGACCATCAAGACAGAGTTTCCTGAATTTGAACTGATCCACAACTTGTCAGCCTTTTCGCTCAGCGGCCCTCAAAAGAGCGCTGCGGAAACACAGCGCTGTCTTCTGCGGCTCTCCCGCGAACTCTAAGCAGCTCTATGAACAGTTCCAAGACTTAAAGCCTACTGCCCAACGCCACCGACCGGTTCTGAGTTTGTTTAACGGTGCATATTGCTTGTCCTGCTTTGCTTGTCGCTTTCCAATGCCTTGCCCAGGAAAACAACTGTCCAAGTCGGAAGAGTTGGGTGATTTGCAAGCCTGGACCTTGGCAGAGTCAAGTGTCAGCGGCCGCTGCCCGGACATGTCTAAAACACTTGCCCGTGTCTTGCTGGCATCGGCGGCTGGAACTGCGCAGAGCGAGCGTGACTTTGCGGATATCAAGTACCACACTGCACGCGACAGGGCTTTCTTAGGCCCTTACTTCAAGGCGTTCGAGAGGCGGCTTCGCCAGTGGGACAAGAACAGTCTTCGTGGTGCAGTTGCTATGCTTGCCCAAAAGATTTGGCAGGAAGGCTTCGGCTCTGAATGATCATCTGGGTCCGCTCGCAAACCTAAGTTTGTTTCCGGTCTTCGACTAGAAGCAAGCCGGCAGGACGCTTGGCGGCACATAGCTTTTTTTAACTTGCCGGAGTTCGCTTTGCACACCTTGCCGGCCAAGGCACGAACAAGAAATTCTGTTTCGGAAGCCGCGTGGATAGCTCGACGCCGGAAGAGTGTGAAGCGATGCTTAAAGCTGAACGATGCCCCTCGGGACATGCTGCGGCTGAGCAAAAGTTCCCGCAAGGCAGCTGGAAATGCAATTTCCACCAAGCACGAGGAAGCGACCAAAAAGTTGTCGGAGCTGAAGAAAAGACGGTGCTTTCAAGCTCAGCAAGACGACCTGCTGCTGCGGCAAGAGCAGCTTCGTCCAGCAGAGCGCAGCCAATGCTTGGAGCGTAGGAGGAAAGCTGACCACCAAGCTCAGCTCGAAAGCTCGCTGCGGAAACGCAGGCGGAGTCAACCTGAACTTCCAGCTCTGGCCAATATGCGCCTTGGCGTTTGAATTTGCTTTTGCGCCTTTGTTCTTGCAAGTTTTCTTAGGCGATTGCTCGCGAAAGAGGAGGCAGACTCTACTGACTTGCACCAGAAACTCCACTCTTTGGGTGCCCTGGTGGTCAATGATTATCTCTTGGCTGAAGGCGTTGCGGTGAACAATGTCGCAAAACCTGGCTCTCGAGCTTCATGGCTAATGCGACTCTCTGGTGGTCTTATCGTAAGCCAAGCTGCGATCAAGACCGGGTTTGGGCCTTGGGTTAAATACAAGGGGCCAGCCAAGGGCACCCGAAGACATGTGCTCATTACGCCATCATTTCGCAAACGTCATCCGCGATTCGCTGTCTTGGCACAAACACGCGTGCAAGAGCTCAACTGGAAAGTGTACGTGCGGGCCTTGGCTGGCTGTGGCACACTTGTCGTCCTGTCCGTGCCCCGTTTGCCTTGTTTGGAGCGGCGCGCCCCTGGTAACAGAACTGAGGACAAGGCTGCCACCTGGGTGAACGCAGCCAAAGCTGCCAAGACCAAGAAGAACTATGTGAGGTAGGACTTGTGCAGGAAAAGTCCGTGCTGACATCCACAAAAATGTTCAACGCCCATACAGTTGTACAGTGGGGAGCTCTTGGGGCAATAGAGCGATTCTGCCTGGGTCACAGCCGCCAATGACGAGCATTGGTCGCTGCGCAGAATCTGCAGACTGGGGAAGAGGGCTGCCACTGCCTCGCGTCATAACAGAGAGAAACACGTCTATGCGATGGCCCACTGTCTGATGACGGAAAGTGCTTCTTGAAGCGCTGGGAGTTAAACAGTGTACAAAGCCGTGGGGGGGTGGGGGGGAACCTTGTCCCGGCTGATGCGCGGGTCCGGTCAGCCGAAAAATCCTCCATTTTGTGGGAGTTTTGTTTGAGCGCTTTCTGCCACGCAAGCCTGGTTTTTGGTGTTGCTCCCTGTGTCTGCCAAATGAACAATTCTGATGCGTCAGAATTTTGGGCCCCTGCGAGTTCTGATGCACTAGATTTTGGGTCCCTGCGAGTTCTGACGCACTAGATTTTGGGCCCCTGCGAGTTCTGACGCACTAGATTTTTGAGTCTAAGTCGTTTATGCTTTTTCAAACGGGTCCTCGGGCTCTTTGGGCCCGACAGCCCGAGTGCCGGGGGGTTCCGAACCCCCTGGCACTGCGAGTTCTGATGCATCAGAACTTGCAGTGCCGGGGGTTACCCCCCCATTTCGAGTCCCAAGTGCCGGGGGGTTCCGAACCCTCTGGCACTCGGGACTCGAAAATGGGGGGGTAACCCCTGGCACTGCGAGTTCTGATGCATCAGAATTTGCAGCGCCAGGGGGTACGCTGACCTGCTATTTGTTTTGGGGGGTATGTGCAATTAAGCCCCAAGCCGAGACTACTACGTCTTGTTGTCTGTTGTCTGGTGTGCTCATGTGTTCTGTCTGCCCGTCAAGCCGTTTCACGCTTCGCCCCGCAGCCAGCTTTCCTCCAGTTGCTTCTTCAGCTGACTTGCTGCGTTGCCGCAGAAGGTCCGTGAAGCATGGGGAAGACATCCTTGAAGGTGAAGAAAACTGGCATCAAGAAGCCTCCTCGCGTGGAGAGGGTGGAGTCACATTGCCAGCGCAAGTGGCCAATCATGCTTGGGAGCGACTGCAGCGGCATGGGAACTGATGTTGTGGCAGCGAAGCAACTGGGGATTGAGTTCATGGTTCAGTTTGCCACCGATGTGGACCCAGATTGCCGAAAGGTGATTCTTTCCCACAAAAAGGGACCGAGGAGTCTTGGATATGCTCTTAGAAATGTTTGCGAGAAGTGTGACTTGTACACAGCTGGGTTTCCGTGCCAACCATACAGCAGACTGCCAGAACAAGTAGCTGTTTTCAACCGAGTTTGGGTTACTTTCTGTTTTTTTGCCCATAGGTCTTTGCTTAGTCTGCTCCTTCCGAGGTACGGCGGGCGTCGGGCAGGGGAAATGCGACCAACGTGATTTATCAAAGGCTGTGGTGGACTACATCTGCCGCATGCAACCGCGTGGATTTGTGCTGGAGAATGTGATGGGCATCCGGAATAAGAAGCACAGGAAGCACTTCAACAAACTTCTGCAGCAGCTCAAGGAATGTCGGCTTCCTGGGTCGCAGAAGCGGGCCTATGCTGTGAGCTGGCGAATGGTGAACAGCCGCAGTTTCGGGCTTCCGCAGAACCGGAAGAGGATCTACATCATGGGCGCCAGGAGGTCCACGCGCAAGGGTGTGAAAACCAGAAAACCAAATATGGTCCACTCGCTGCCTGAAAGCAAGTTCGCTTGCCTGGACGACTTCTTGGAGAAGGGGCTTCCCAAGGTGGACATCAAGAAGCTTTGCAAAACCAAGCGGAACAACATTTTGGCAGGAAGGAAGAAGCTCAAGGCGAAGGGTGTTTGGAATCTGGACAGGGACATCATCGACGCAGGAGCCGGGAAAAACTTCCGGCAGGTCACCTCGGGCTATGTTCCCACAATCACATGTGCACGAGCCTCCGGCGACAACTTCTGGCTCGACAACGATTCTTGTCCAAACCAGATTTAGCGAGTGCAAATAATCAAGTGTGGCGAGTTGCGCAGCCCGCAGCCCGCTTACAGCCTGTGCTAAGGAAAGTCGCTTTCTCAGCCTCAAGGAGCTGGCGGCTTTGCAGGGATTCCACAACTTCCGCTGGCCCAAAAGTGTGTCCCGCGCCAAGAGAGGCAAAATGGTGGGCAACGCCATGTCGGTTCCTGTCCTGAGGGAGGCAATGAGGGCGGTGCTCACGGCAGCTAGGTTGATCCGCTAGGCCTAGTAACTGTGGAGCCACAGTTATTAAGACAAGAGCTGCTCCTGTTTAATTTGCTGGGACGATGGTCCTGCTTTGGGTTGGTGCTCCGCGACTGCAAGGAGCGTGTGAATCTACAGTGAGGCACAATTGACTGGGGTAAACAAAAACGGAAGCGTTGCTGACGCGGATCAAATTCGACTTTTCACAGAGCGTGGCCCGTGCTTTCAGATTAAGGCTCATCCGCAGTTTTCAGATTAAGGATCATCCGCAGTGTTTTTTATTTGAGGCCCCCGGTGCCAGCTGCGTAACCGCAGCGAGGTGCAGACTGCTATGGTTCAATCAACATCCTCGGCAAGCTCAACCCCGGTGCAATGCCGGAACATAAGCACTTCCCACTACGATGACGTGAGGAAGGCTTGGGAACTCATTGTGGGGCGCGGGCCTCAGTAATAGAGATGCCATCAGTCAGTACTGCGCTGCTGCTCAGGACGGATCTTTTCAGGGACCTTGAGTCAATGAAGCCCTTAACGATCGAGGAGGGCGGTCGTCAAGACCCCTTCGACAATCGCAAGTTGCAGTCCATGATGGAGGCCTTGAAGGAGGGAGATTCCACTACTGACCAGTACATTGCAGGCGGCAATGTAGCGTGGGTTAGCTGGTCATGGTCTTCGACTGCAAGTGTGCCAGTGTACAAGAGCAGCGTAAAGTGGATCATGCACACCACGTACAAGACGCCCCAGCCTATAAATTTGGTGGTGGCAGTGGATGACTTGTTTATGGACCAGAAAAATGGGCAAATGAAGAGGATCAGTCCGGAGGAGGACCATCACGCCTTCATCTTGGCCACAGCGAGGGACTTGCAGCAAGACAAGTTCCAGGAGGCCGGCGCCGTCGCTGTCTTGGCCCCTAAATACATTACTAGCCAAGCATTGAGTTGCCAGCGCAGGAATGGAGAAGGGCGTGGCTGTCTTCCACGATCGATTGCCGCTTCAAGCCCGGGCTGAATTTGTTCTGGGAAGCGGCCAAGCAAAGGGAGGATGTTGGGACCAGCTACGAGACCATGTACTACAGCCCTGTGCAACGCATCTTTCAAATAGTGTCCTTCAAGTTGAATCACGAATCAGCTTCCAAGACCAAGCTGACGACTAAGAAGCTTTTCGAGATCTTGTCTGCCAACTTGACGGTGACATCGGGGGAGGCAGTGACGCAGTCCTTCCTCGAAGTCTTGATGGCTCTGTGGAATTCCTTGCTGAGCGACACTTCTTTCCGAGAGGAAGTCCTGCTTTCTGAGGAGCTCTTCGGAAAGCGAAGTCCCATCAAGTCCATATATGTTTTGCGAGACCTTGCCACTGCTTGCAAGAAGCAACCGCCTTGCGTGAAGTGGGTGTTCGATGCCCTCATGGATGCGGCGTTGAACAAAACCTTCAAGCAAGGCGAGCTCAACCCCCAGGCGTTGGCCGGCAAGAACCCCCGTGGGAATAATTCCAAAGGGCCTGACTCCTAGCACTGCTGCTTGAACCTTGGGGGGCGCACTGCTTCTGAGGCTGTTGCATATGTGGGCATGGAAGTATGTCCTGAAAGATGAGATCCTGGACATGCTGTTGGCTCACAAGAGCCTGCCATGTGAGGACGCAAAACGCATCCGGGAGAAACTCTCCACTCAGGAGACGTGGCGCAAGGCAATGGCTGGTGGCCTTCTCTTCTCGCGGGAGACGCTCGACAATATCCCTGACAATGAACTTGACCCTAGCATTTTGACTGCAATTGGTGATTCAAGTGTCGCCCATGACATTGTAATGATCTGGACATGGCGCCGAGGCAAATCCGTGAAAGTCGTGGCCAACAAATCGTGGCTGGGGGCGCTGCAGCCAGCCAGTCAAGAGGCTGCGGAGTTTCTGGCAGATCTCATTTACACCAAGAAGTACGACGAGAAGGTGAAGAGCGTGTTGCACACCAACTTTGACGTGAATGCCCTTCTCGAGCGCGAGGTGCTCAAGCCCATCTGGGACAAGCTAACCAAGAAAGCCGACAACACGGCTGCGGCAACGCAGGCGGAGTCAGCGGACGAAGGTGCGTTGGATGACGCCGCCCTTGTGAAAGCCGCCATCCGCCTTTCAGAGCCCAATGAAGCCAAGGCAACTGAGGCTGTCCATGCAGTTGAAGCTCTGAAGACTGAAGACAAAGAGTTTCTGCTAGAAACTGAGACAACCGCCAAGGACCTTGTCAATTCCCTTTTGCAGGTCGCGGTGGCTGACCAAGAGATTGACAAACTCATCCTTGCTTTGTCGAAGGTGGAATTCCTAAACACGCGAAGCCAGGAGGGTTCCCAACTTTTCATTTGGGACGTTGAGCAGGCAGGAGAGCATAAAACCGACGCTCGGAGGTCACCCCCTCCGTTTCAGAAAGAACACTTCGAGAAAGTGGTCAAGGGCGTGCTTTTTGCACGAAACAGGCAATCCACTTTGACCTTTGACGACTCGGACGGGCCGCCTCCCCCAGACGCTTCGGATGTGTTGCCTAGCTTATTAGATAAACACAGGATGCGTGCGCTGTCCATGCGTTGCTCATCTTAGGTTCTTGTTCTTTGACGGAGGCCGGTCAGGCCTGCATTCTCATTGGAACACCCTGTTCAAGGGCATCGGCGTGACTAAGATGTGGAATTTAATCCACAGTGAGGCCTCGACAACTGCGAACAGGAAGGCCAGGAATCTGTCAGGGACGGCGATTGAGCGTGGGGCCAGGGCCTCAGTGTTTTAACGTGATTTCCTCGGAGGCGCGGGGGCTGATAATGAGGTCAACGTGATTAACTTGGCAGAAAAGGTCTTGGTGACCACCACGGATGTGCAAAAGCTGCAAGCTATCACGGGAAGCCGGAAGAACCTACATTTTGAGGGGACCGTGTGTTCAGATGCTGCGCCTTGGATAAACCAAACAGTGCGCGGTTGTTTGGCGCGCTCAGCTTGCGCCCCTTGTTTGCGTGCGAGTTTCTGAGGTCTACGGGGTCCCCCGGCATGATTTGGCAGGGCTGACAAGGCTGGCACCTGTGTTCAAGCACGAGTTGCTTGGAAGCTTCCGCGTGGCTGGTGCACCGAACAACCAACAGCGAACAAATGCAAGTGCAAAGGACAACGTGGCAGGAGAACCGATCACTTGGAATCCAAGGCATTCGCACATGATCGAGGAATTGTTGCACCGGTATCGGCCACGGGCTGTCACACTCATGACAGCAGCAGAGCCTGCGACAGCCAGCGTGATTTTGACAAAAAGAATTCCAGTGACAGCAATTTGCTCCTTGGCTGCATCGCAGTTTGATGTCCTTTTGCTCGAGTTTGGTTCTGGTGCCCAAGAAGAGCACGCCAGGCTTCTCACAAAAGCACGCCAAGTGGTTCAAGGCCCAGGTCTGCACACAGCTCCTCGCGGCGATGACTGACCCTGCCAACGACAAGATTTTCAACGCAAAGCTGGGAAAACTTTTGCACCTTCCGCATGCGCAGAGCAGCAGCACCCCTGAGCCTTCCACGTCCACGGTGACAGGCAAGAAGCGAAAGTCGCGGGGAGGTGCCAATGCAAAGCCGAAGCCAAAGAAGGCTGCAAAGATGAAGGCGGCTCCGAAGAAGAAGTCGGAGAAGGATCTGATTGCAGAAGACGAAGAAGACGAAGAAATTGAAGATGAAGAGGACGTCGAGGAGGAGAATCTGAGTGAAGACTCTGTGGGTAGTGATGACTAAACAAACTGTGGTGCCACAGTTTGTGCATTCTTTTGTTTAGCCAGCGCATGACAATAATGATGATAGCGGGACATGTCTGTTGGCAGCGAAGCAATCACAGACCCGGGGCAGATTGCAGTTCGGAGCGCTGGGAGGAAAATGGGATAAACACGCTGCTGCAATTGTGAGTGTCCTGTCTTTTGAACTGACAGTGCACGGAGAACCATTTGCAGTCCACGACCTGTGCTCTTGAGAGCCCAACCATGAGCCCCTCAAGCCAGTAAGTAGCATTGCCATTCATGAGCGGCGGCATCGAAGAAGGCAACTTTTTCCCGAGCCTGAGGAAGAACGACAATTGCGATGAGCCTGACTCTGGCAACCAGGAGGCTGAGCCTTCCATCGAGCAGCTCTTCGGCGAGGCGGGGGGATGGGATGATTCTGATGAGCCGGAGGACGAGAACGAAGATATGAATGAAGAAGAAGAAGCAGAAGAAGAAGAAGACAAAGACGCAGGAGAAGATCCTCCATGTCCAGTAGCGAAGGCCAAAGCCAAGGCCAAAGCCAAGGCCAAGGCCAAAGCCAAGGCCAAAGCCAAGGCCAAGAAAGAGCCCAAAGCCAAGGCCAAGGTCAAAGCCAAGGCCAAAGCCAAAGGCAAGGCCAAAGCCAAGGGCGCGTCAAAGAAAACCACAAATTATGAAAATACCCGAAAAGCTTTCTTTGACAACGCTGCCGAGAACGGCCTGGATAGTAATGCTGCCCGGAACGCCTGGCTTCAGAGCACAGAGAGGAAGAATGCGATAGCTTCAATGCCAAGTCCTGAGAGAAGGCAACGCAAATTTGTGAAACCTCCTCCCGCTGATGATGTAAACTAGACCTTGTGGCAATGTCTGCTGCGGGCGCGCAGCAGACCATGGCACCGCGTGATGGGCAAAGAAACAAAAGAGCAAGCATTGCGTGTTGGACCTTGCAAGTTGCGACTGTCCTTGAAAGTTGCGATGTTGTTGATTGATGTTATTGCCCTGCAGCTGTTTTCGCTTCACATCTAGAAAACTGCGCGTCAGTCCCACTTCCCACAGACATTACTGTGCTACCACAGTAATTATGTCGTCATGGTTGGACGGCATGGGCCGTCAGGAGGCACGGTTTCAGCCAGGCGACCACGCTTGCTTGGTGACGTGGAAGTCCAGCTTCTTCCCGCTCTATCAGCTTCATTCGGAGATACTGGAAAAGTTGGAGCAAGCCATCGTGTTTCGCAAAGGGAGCCCCATCTGCATGGAGGAGTTCAGGGATCTGCGAGTGTTCATTCATGTGAACAGCGACGATTATCTGGAAAGACATTACACAGAGGAAACTGCAGACTGGTGCAATCACGAAACTCGCACTTCCTCAGTGCAGCAGTGGATCGAGCATCGGCCTTGGGTTCAGCTGGTGCAAGGGCCCACGAAGAACCTGATATGTGCCATCAACGAGTACAAGTGGAAGCATTATCAGTTGCGGTGTGTGGTGTATGACATTCAACGTGCCCCTTATGGTGGAAATTATGGGCCCCTTTCCCATGCTTCCTGGGAGAAGCGCTTCTTGATTTGGGGCTGGCAGGACGAGCTTGATTGCGTGCCTGACCTGGTTCAGTGGTCCCAGGACTATTCCTCGATACTTTGCCTGCCAATCAGTGACCCCGTGCCAAAACCACGGGTGATGCTGAAGGCCCTTCACAGACGAGACGTTGACATGATTCGCAGGTTCATGCCACTTTCTCTCTTTCCTGGCAACGCCATCTGGCATCCTGATGACATCGAGCAGATCACTGCAGTAAAGCATGAATCTGATGCAGAAGGAGAGGACGCTGACATGCAGGTTGAGGATCCGGGGTTTCTACCGGTCGCAACCAGGTCCCTGGCACCAAGTGCGATCAAATTGGCCGTGTCCAAGTTGGACCCATCATCAACAATTCGCCATGGCACCAAGATCAGCGCGCAAAGCAGCGTGCTGCCGCCAGCTGCGGAAACACAGCTGCTGGAACTTCAAAACCAGTCACTGTGTTCTCCTCTGAGTAGAGACTGAGACAGGCCCGCCGCCAGCCACAACGCACAGTGTTTTTGAGGCTGAAGTTGTGTGGCCTTGGATTGAAAAAAATGCATCGAGCCACGGAGTGTGGTGTTCGCATGTGCATGAGCACTGCTAGGCTTTGTTGTGGTGTGAGTGCACGGGCATTGCTGCTGCTTGTCGTCCTGCCCTTGACTTGCATCGCCGCAGTCATTAAGGCCCGAGTTTTGCCGAAGGTTTCCAAACATGTCGTCTGAACACGAGAGCACGGTGATTTTCGGCAGTCGGGCTGACCTTCGCGCAGAGCGGAAACGCAAGCGTGATGAGTCGGGGGACTGGGACATGCTTAGCCACCCAGACTTGCGGAGCATTCTGCAGCAGAAGGAGCGGCTTGGAAACATTTTGATGAATTTGTGGTGAAAGGCCTTGGACAATCACAGAAGTTTGGCTTCGGGATGAAGTTCTACGTGGGGAGTGCCGACGATTTGCCACTGAGTGAGCGAGTTATGCCAGGGCTTGTCGCAGTGGCTTGGGCAGAGGCCCAGGTCCTGGCAAGGAAGTGGCAGCAGAAGAAAGATTCCGAGCAACCTGATGTCTCGCCCAGCTGCGATGCAACAACTGAGCCATCCCCCAAGGATGCCTCTTCCGGAAGCGAAACAACACTGGCTTGGGGGCAGTTCAGCCCTGACGCCGTGGAACCTCTGCAGAACAAGAACGCCGAGACGGTCGGCCGGGCCACCAAGCGCGCCGCGCGGGAGCTGACGGGGGACGACGGGAACTTCGTGGTCACGACAGACCTGGGCAACGAGTTCGCCACGCTGGACCGGGAGCTGTTCGAGGAAGCCGTGCACCGCACGAAGCGGCCCGAGGACCGCAACGCCACGGCCGTGGTGGACCGGGGCATCCAGACGCTGAAGAAGGACCTGGCCACGAGGGTGGCGCGCAAGGGCGGGCAGTGGAGCGACCGAGTTCCGGCTGCTGCAGGACAACGCCGACAAGTTCCAGCACAACAAGGACCTCACCGACCGGCGCATCAAGGCGGTGGAGGACGCGGGCGCCTTCCGAGCGCCGACGAACGCGGCGAGGAGCTTCGACCCTCAGTACGGCGACGTGCAGCAGCTGGGCGCCGTGGACTCCATGACCGTCCGGAGCACGGAGGGCCGGGAGACCCTGCTGAAGCTGGCGCTGCCGGCGCCGCAGGGCAGCGGCAACGCGGCGGGCCGACTGACGAGACGGGGCAGGCCGGCGGCTGTGAGGCAGCTGGACGACTTCCTGGCGCCTCCGAGGCCCAGAACCCTCGACTAGCCTTTTTGCAAAAAGGTTTTTTGAGGCATTCAGGCCTCCCTGCGTACAGGGACGCTAGAAGAAGCCTGATCCTGGTCGAGCGAAAAAACTGGCTTTCAGGCATTGCTCAGGCTCCGTCGGAATTGACTGATCCCGAGCAAGCTCTTTTTCGGAGGCATTGCGCGGGCTGGGGGGGAATTCCCGGACCCTGCTCAGCTCCTTTTTGGGTTAGGGTTTGGGGTGCTCGGGAAACCAACGGGTTGGGCGAAACAGTATCAAACCAGCGGGGCTGGCATGGGCAAACCGTGCAAAACCGTGCAAAAGCTATTCTTCTAGGGTGTATATGAATATACGGCCTAGAAGAATAGCATTTTGTTGCGCAAAAACCGTGCAAAGAGGCTATTCCTCCAGGCCCTACATAAATGTAGGCCCTAGAAGAATAGCATTTTGTAGCGCCAAACCGCGCAAATGTCCCTGGGTTAGGGTTTGGGGTCCTCGGCAAACCAAACGGGTTGGGCGAACCAATATCAAACTCCAACGCGTTGGGCGAACCACCCAAACGGGGCAGGTCGAAGCTGGGCCTGACAGGATTTCGAGGAGACACCTGAGACACCTGAGACAGCCACTAAACCACGAACAGGAGTGTCTCAGGCGTGTCTCAGGTGTCTCAATCTTAGGCTGGCTGTCTTGTTATTGCTGAGACAGGTCTGAGACACGTTTGAGACACTTCTGTTCGACGTTTAGTGGGTGTCTCAGGTGTTTTCATGTCTTGGACCTGTCTCAGGTCTGGCGAACCCTCGGCTGGCTGGGCGTGTCTCTGGGTCCCTCACCAGACCCGTTGGGCGAACTACTGAAAAAATCTGAAACCCCTCCAGGCGCGTTGGGCGAACCATTGAAAAAAAAAACGAAACCCCTCCAGACCCGTTGGACAGACCAGTACCTAACCACGCCCCCTCGGCAAGCCTCCAAAACAGGGGGCCATCCATGCTACCTGCAAAAAAACGGTTGGGCCGACCAGTATCGAGCCCCAGCGGGTTGGGCGGACCAGTATCAAGCCCAACCCGTTGGGTGTCAAAAAAACTCAACAAAAACCCACCACTGTCCCTCTTCGCCTTTTTTTTGCGTTTAGTGACAGCGCCGAAAAAACTGGCAAAAATCTTCACATTTTGTCGACGCCGGCGCCGGCCCATCCCGCCGAACATTGCCCCGGCCCAGGGAGATTCGTATGACCGTATGACCGTATGATCCGTATGATCCGTATGATTCGTAGGACTCGGCAAGCCTGGCATTGAAGCCTCAGCCCGAGTCATACGAATCATACGGATCATACGGATCATGCGGTCATACGGTCATACAGCGACGGCTCGGCACTTCGGGAGTGCCAACCTGGTAACCTGCCTGGCATCGAAGCCTCTGCGGCGAACCAGTATCAAACCTGAACGGGTCGGGCGGCGGGCCCCTTATAGGAACCTATAGGAATCTTATAGGAAACTCATAGGAAACCCATAGGAAACTCATAGGAAGTCCATAGGAAGCCCTCTTCTTCTTTTCCTATGGCCTTCCTATGGACTTCCTATGAGTTTCCTATAAGATTCTGAAACCCCTCCAGACCCGTCGGGCGAACTACTGAAAAACAATCTGAAACCCCTCCAGACCCGTTGGGCAGACCAGTACTTGAAAAAAATCCGAAAACCCCTCCAGACCCGCTGGGCAGACCAGTACTAAGCCAAATTCCCCCGGTCCCGTTGGGCGTCAAAAACTCTAAAAAAAAACATATCCCTTCTCAGTCGTTTTGACTACAGATGGCAGCGCCAACAAAACCTAGCAAAATCTTCACATATTTTTTCGACGCCGGCGCCCGCCCAACCAGCCGAGGGTTGGGACAGCTGAGACAATCCTGAGACAGGCCTGAGACACCTGAGACACCCACTAAACGTCGAACAGAAGTGTCTCAAACGTGTCTCAGACCTGTCTCAGCAATGACAAGACAGCCAGCCATAGGCGAGCCAGTGTCGAAACGGAGTTGGGCGAGCCAGTCTCGAAACGGAGTTGGGCGAGCCAGTATCGAAACGGAGTTGGGCGAGCCAGTACCGAGCGCAGGTTGGGCGGGCCAGTATCAAACCTGAACGGTCGGGCGGCGGCCCCCCTTATAGGAACCTATAGGAAACTCATAGGAAACCTGTAGGAAGCCCTTTTTCTTCTTTTCCTATGGCCTTCCTATGGACTTCCTATGAGTTTCCTATAACATTCCTATAGGTTCCTATAAGGGCCCAAAAAAACTCCGAGCTCCGACCCCCTTCATCTGACTGACCCGTTGGGCAGACCAGTACTAAGCCAAACCCGGGGCCAGACGATCTACTAAGGGTCGTTGGGCGAGCCAGTACTAATCCTACGTGCCCGCTCGGCACTGTGCCTGCTCGCACATCTACCTACAAGTGCCTGCTCGGCACTGTGCCTGCTCGGCACTCCTAAAAGTGCCCGCTCGGCACTGCCCAAAAAAAAACCGCCCCCCCAGCGCCAGACCCCACCGCAGTTGCTTTGCCAGGATGACCTCACATGCACGGCAGCCTGACAGGGAATTAAAAAAAAACTTCGGGGGTTTGGGGGGTGCACCACATGCCAAGCACAATCAAGCAAAACCATGCAACACCATGCAAAACCAAGCAAAAAATCATGTCATGCCATGCAAAAAATCGCGTAACACGAGCTATTAGTCTCGTCCGTATATAGACATACGGACGAGACTAATAGCATTTTTGTAGCGCAAAACCGTGTAAAAAAGCTATTCTCCCCACCCGTAACTGCACAGATGGCCTGGGAGAATAGGAATCGGGAGACAAAAACCGTGCGAAACAAGCTATTCTCCCCAACCATCTGCGCACAGCTGGTCTGGGAGAATGCGCGCGGCCGGACAAAAAAAACTGGACCCGTAAAAAAAGAATGGCAAATTGGGCAAGACAACGACAACAGATCACGGAGGCCGCGGACGGCGGCGCCCGGGCTCGCACGGGGGGCGAATGGAGCCGTTGTGCTGAACTTGCGGCGCGGACCGGGGGCCTATGCGCTGCTCTTGCGCGCGGACGGGCAGCTGACCCGGACGGGCCAGCACTGCTACTCTCACCTGGCAGAAGAGCACCGGCTGACCAAGCTGGGCAAGAGCCACGTGTCAGAATCATCCGGGGCAGGCAGCGCAGCGGACGGAACGCCGGAGCGGACTGCGAGCGCAGCTGGGCGGGGCTATAACGAGGCACCGGCCCAGAGCACGCATCGGAACTCCAGGACCGAGGTGGGCTGCTGTGCCAGCGCGCAGCGCGTGAGAGGCCTGAGGAGCGTGAGCTTCCTGCCCTGCAAGGAGGACGTGCTGTCGAGCGCCTTTGAGGACAAGCCGCTCTGCGTGCCCCGGCAGCTGGCCGAGCTGCTGAACGTGGTGTGCAGCTGACTTCGACGCTATGCTGCGCCACGACTGGAGGCGTCTCGGCATCTCCGCCAAGGAAGTGCGCGAGTTCTGCATGCGCGCAACGCGCCGATGCGCGTGCTCAGCTCCTAGAGCGACCTTGTGGACAGCTACGACCCGGCGCTGAGGGAACCGTGTGCTTCTTGCGCGCGTGCTGTACCGGGGCGAGGCAAGGCAGATCCTACCGCCTGAGGCGGACGTGCAGCCGGGACTGCGAGGACCTGCGAGGCGAGGCGCCAGCTTATGGCCGTCGGCGAGAGCCCCAAGGTGGCCATCAGAGCTCTGCACAGTGCTGGGCTGAGACTGAGGCGGGACACCAGGATCCGAGAGCTGCCCTCCAAGGCAGACGCCCTGACTGCGTACGCCCTGCAGTCGGCCGTCGACACTTCCTCGGAGGTGGGCTCGAAGATCACAGCAGCCCTCCTGGACGCAGTCACCACGCTCGAGACGCAGGTTGCGAACGACGTTGCTTCCGCGAACGAGCTCCCAAGTCGTGAAGCCCGCCCAGGCCGGCGCGTTAACAACTCCGCCTCCGGGAAGCTGCAGGGCGGCGAGCTCCGCGAGGATTGCGTCGAAGACGCTCTGGAGGATAATCTCGCTGGCGAAAAGCGCGACGTTCGTGACGTACGAGACCAGCAACGTCGCGTCGACCTTAACGCCCTGGAGCGCCGAGATGCTGGCGTCCCGGCTAGCAAGCTGCGCTGCGACGAAGGCCTCGGCGGCGAGACCCAGCACTGCATTTGCTATCTTGGTGTCCACCTCCAGTCAGTGGTGTGTCCAGCCCGTCCACCGTGGAGAGCAGGGCGGCCAGCGCACTGGCGTCCGCCTTGCCGGCGAGGGCGGCGTCGAGGGCTGCGCTCCTCTCTCTGCTGCGCTGGCCAACGGCGACGACACGCTGAGCATCACGGCCAACTGCTACTCCGTCGCACCGCCGGACGCGGCCCTCGCGGCTGCGCTGCTGGCCTACTACACCTCGGCGCAAGTGGACGCGCTGCTGGTCGACTACCGAACGGGGACGGCGCAGGACGCCGAGACGACCAGCGCCATCTCGGCTGCGCTGCTGGCCTACTACACCTCGGCGCAAGCGGCCGCCCTGCTGGCCGACTACCGGACGGCGAGCGCGCAGGACACGCAGACGCAGGCAGCCATCGCGGGCGCGCTGCTGGCTTACCGGACGGGCCCGGACCAGGACGTGTTCACGACCAACCAGATCACCTCGGCGCTGGTGGCGTACCGCTCGGCCGCCGACCAGGACACGGCAACGGAGCATCGCCGCCGCCCTGCTCAGCTACTACACCATTGCACAGGTGGACAGTTTGCTGGCCGGCAAGCTCGGAGTCACGGAGATAGCCGTGTGCTTTCCGGACGACGGAGGGGCCGACAAGGTGGTGGCCGCCATCGGAGAGCAGATCCTGGGCCCCACGGACGTCTCCCTGGCAAACTGGACGGTTCGTCCCAGCAGCGGCTGCAGCGTGGTCCTGGTCACCCACACCGCGGGCGCAGCGAGCGTGGACGGCTACACCCTGACCCTGGCGGTGAACCCCTGGAACATCGTGCGCACCTACAACTTGACGCCCGGCCGAGAGCTCCTCTTCGCCTGCCGATATCGGCTCGGCGCGGCCTCCAACTTCGTGGTGTACATGTCCGAGGCCGACAACGTCTACGACCCCCTGTACGGCAGCTTCGTGGGTGACCAGAGCACGGCAAAGATGTACTTCACCTGCTTCGGGGCGCACTTCCAGGCACCGGGCCTGCCCAACCAGACGGCAGGAACGGTGGACGTCTACGGCCTCCATATCCTGGACGCAACCCTGGAGGCAGGCAACACGGAGGCCGAGGCGGACACGACGGCCTCGGCCCTGCTGCTGAAGCACGAGTTCCTCGACGGAGGGGCCGACGACGTCACGCTGGCCACCCTGGGCGAGGTGCTGCTGGAGCCCACGCTGACCACATTAGGCAATTTTACAGCCAGAGCTCCGTAACCTCGGCCAGCTTCGCGGTGGGAGGCTTCGAGCTGCCATGACCCTGAGCGCCTTCGCCTGGAACATCGCGCGCACCTACATTCTCACGCCCGGGAGGCGCTTTTTGTTCGGCTGCTGGTACCGGCTGGGCACGGCCTCCAACCTGGTGATGTACGTCAGTGCGGCCGACAACGACTACGTGGGCGTCACCGGCACCTTCCTCGGCACGGCCGCGCAGGGAGTCTGGAGCACGGCGCGCATGGACTTCTCGTCGCAAGGCTGCACTTGCCTTCCCTCATCGACTTCAGCCAGAACACCCGAAGAAAGACCAGGTACGCCTGGTGGTCATGGACGTCTGTATCCGGGAGGCTGCTGTGGAGGCTGCGCTCAACAAGAACGCCAAGACGGTCGGCCAGGCCACCAAGCGGGCCACGCAGGAGCTGGTGGGGGATGACAAGAACTTCGTGGTCACGAACGACCTGGGCAGCGAATTCGCCACACTCATCGCAACATCCATTGTGGACAGGGGCATCCAGGACCTGGCCACGCGCGTGGCCCGCAAGCGCGGGTAGTGCCCCGAAAATGTGGAGAAGCAGCTGGCCACCGAGTTCCGGCTTCTACAGGAACGCCGACAAGTTCCAGCACAACAAGGACCTCACGGACCGGCGCATCAAGGCCGTGGAGGACGCAGGGGCTTTCCGAGCACCAACGAACGCGGCGAGGAGCTTCAACCCACAGTACAGCGACACGCAGCAACTGCGGGCCGTGGACTCAATGACCGCCGGAGCACCGAGGGCCGGGAGACCCTACTGCCACCCCCCCCTGAGACTGGACGTTGGACGATCAAAACAAAGGTTGGAGGGGCTCGCTCAAAGTCCAACTCGTAACGAGCAACAGCGATTGCGAATGTTTGTTAACAGACCAAACCACTGAAGGACAAAAATTCAATGCACACGCGGGCAAGGACCACTCTAACTACTATGACAAAATGTCCCATTTGCTGGTCGCGTCTAGCTGGACAAAGCCTCTTTGGCTGGCTCGGCCCGCCCAAGTTCTGGCACTATCAGGGCACGGATGGCCAATTATTTGGTGGGTCCAGAACCGAATCGCACAGCCCTTTGAAAAGACCACACTGTTGGTTCTGCGATCTTGGCGAACAAATCTCCAGTTGTCTAGTGGTACTTCTACGGCTGCTTCCCTTTCAACATGTACACCAATTCAAAAAAAACGGATAGTGTGTAACATTTCCTGAAAATAAAACTGCATGTTAGCCCCAATTCAGCTGGTGGAGTCTGCAAGTGTAATCAACAATGCCCAAGGCCCTGATCTGGCCGGCTAATTGTCACTGTACCAACTTGGGGCCAATATGCTGGAAAAATATTGCTCACCATGATCAACAAATGACCCGCGAACTTGGATGTGGGTTTGTCTCAAAATTGGAGATGCCGTTTCTGGTTGGTTGTAAAAGGATACCAAAAGGAAAAAACGTCTCCCACATTCCCATGACACTCACTCCAGGCTTGCCAGTGGCACGCACGCGGTCTGACAAGCTTTTGTCTGTGATTACATCTCTGGCTTCAATCTGCTTTGCCACGAAACTGAATACGCTGTACCAAAAAGCCCTGAGACAAGGAAGACACAACGCTGTCAGGGCTCATCGTGTCACGTTGGGCCAGTGAGCGGGACAAGCAGCCGTCAAAGATTTGCCCAGAAAACTCTGAATCTCGCTCGCAGTTAGATACTTCCACCGCTGCCTTTCCAAGTTACCGGAGGTCTCCGGCGCCTTGCCTCGGAACAGCAACCCCAGCATGCCAAGGGGCATATGATGCGTCGGGTAGGCGCTGCCTAGTTTGGCTTGCATGCCCCTCACCAGGCAACTGGCCGTTGCATCCTTTTGATACACCCACATGGCGTCCACGATTTCCGTTTTGGAAAAAGTGGGCGACAGCACCGCTATGTAGGGTATGTGTCGATCGGCTGCCCCTTCCACCAGGCCAGTATGACTTCTGGGTTGGTAGAATTTTCCTGCGGCACCTTCTCCACATACACCGCGGCGGGCCGTAGAGCCCCTTTTGCCAGTCTCAGCAGCTCGTGGGGCTCGCTGTACTTGGCCTCATAGCATCGAAGGCACAGAGCGACCAGCAACACGGTCTCCCAGTCTTGGCCGCTCTCAACCTTTCCCGACCAGCTCGGGAGCTCCTCGATCCATGCACCAACCTGTTTCCAACCCAGGTGGCAGCACATCTGTCCCACATAGGCAAGAATCCACCGGATCTGCGATTCAGTGAGGGCATCGAAGGCTCGCACTGGATCGTGGTCTGGACCCCGCTCGCCAGTGAAGAACTCTGACAGGAAAGACTCTGCTAGGAAGTCCGACTTTGCAGCAGGTAGGATATCCCGGATCCGCCCTTCAAGGTCGAAGCCCCCCGTCTTGACCGAGTAGATCAGGGACGGGATGTAGCCGAAATAGACGGCCTCCAACGGCGTCAAGGCCGCGCAGTTCGGGTGCATGCCTCTCAGCCTCTGCACCTCAGCGCACCTGGGCATTTTTATGGGGATCACCGTACGAGAGCTTCCTGCGCCCTTGCCCAAGACTTGATCGAGGCCAGCGCTGGTGGGGATGTGGGTGCTGAACACGAGGTGTCGTCCTGCAGGGTCAAGGAACATCTCTCGCAGGAATCTCCCCACATCTTGGTGGCCATCGGTTGGATTGGCTTTGAGCAAGACGTTCAGCTCATCCACGACGAGGACGACGTCCTGCTTGTCCGCCAGATATGCCTTCAAGGCTTTCTCGCTGCAGCGCACCCGCTCTGCATCTTTCTTGTCTGCGGGCTTGTTCTTCATTAGACTCACAGCAATGGCCCTCAGCATAGTGTCCAGTACCTTTTCGCCATCGAGCTTGGAGACGAGCGAATCCCCGTTGAAGCTGATGAAAATGGGGAGTTTCTCCTCCTTCTTCAGCCTGTCAAAGACCTTGCAAAGCATTGTTGTCTTGCCGCCGCGCATGAAGCGGGAGAGCATGGCAGGAGGCACTCGCGGCTTCGTACTCTTTGTGACCAGTGGCAGATTGTCCTGGACTGCCTGCATGCAGTCATCAACGCAAGAGTCCAGCTCTAGGAACCTTTTGGGTCGGTCACCATCTGAAGGTCGCAAGCAAGCAGCGATATTGAAGTCCTTGGCAGTGACGACCTGCTCAGTGACCTTCTCAGTGACAAAACCAAAAGCAAAAGTGGACTGGAAAGCCACTGCCGGAGAGGGGGCATTGACAAGACAAAGAAACAATGCTGACCATTCATAGCGAATCGAGCATGTTCGTGTTTTTGCAAAACGCTAACCATTCACAACACTCCACAAAGAAGCATGGGTACTTAGTGCGAAAGCCGAGCACTAGGAAAGCAAGGAACACAAGGGTACCAAAACCGAAACAAAACCAAATGTTCCAGCAGGAACACTGCCCATGAGAGTGGCGTCAAATATGTTCAGGTTCTGTGGATGTGATCAGGGCAGCCCCACTGAAAGCATTTCCGCGGGGGAAATCAAAACCACACAAAACGTCAAACGGCACGTCTCAACGTCAGCCGGCAGCAGAAGGACAGTGTGCACACTTTAGCAATCTCCTCCATGCTCGTGCTGTCGGAACAAAATTTAACCTTCGGATTGCATTGTGTTGGCAGAAGGGTAGGTCTTGCTGTTCAAAAGGCAGGCGACTGGAACAGCAGGCTCTTCAATATTTGCGGGTTCCCCCTCGACTGCTTGATAGTTTTGCGCCAAACACTCACACCAAATCAGGCAGATATGAACAGGTACGGAGAAAAATGAACAACAGAACGGGATGGAATGGCAGCAAAACGGGCAAAACATCGAGCAAGAACACCGCCCGGGAGCTCAAAGAGAACATTCATAGAATGCACTTGTGCCTGCAGCAGCAAGGACCCCAATGGGTGCAAGACATCAGAGTTTGCCCTCCCTCTCCCCGGCAGACGTGCTCTTTCAAAAGCAGGCTGGGGGCAAGCGCAAAATCACTCACAACGATCAACGGCACGTCTCAATCAATGTCGACCAGCAGGAATGACCGACCTCCAACAAGGAAAGGCAACCATCCGTTCATGGGGGCTCCATACCGAGCCTGCCAACGACACGAACCGCCGCAATCTGCAAAAATGCTATCTTGGGATTTTCTCATTCTGTGGATGTTGATCAGGGCAGCCCATTGAAAGCATTTGCGGGCCGCGGGGGGGAAGTTCAGAACCACACGCAACGACCCACCGCACGTCTCAGAAAAAAGTCAAGAGAAACGATTTTCCAGCCGCGCCTGGGGCTCCTTCAGCAACTGGATCTTCTTTGTCAGCAGCTCTGCAGGTCCGCCAGGGATGTTGTACGGAGCTGCCATCAGCTTCTCCAGTGTCAGCTCCAGCAGGGACTTGCCGGTGACGCCTTGCTGCCGCAGTGCGGTCACCGTCCGCTGGATGAACTCATCGTCTGCTTCCAGCCCGCCGTCAATCAGCACAGCCTCTGCCCAACTGGGCACCTGGGCCTTCTTGAAGCCCTCCACCTCCTCGCAGCTCTTGGCGAGCCAGTCCTGCCAGCACTCACCAACAAGCAAGCCTGGCGCATGCGAGCCCCCGGCCTCCGCACCACTGTCCTGGCACGATTGCAACCGGCCAAATTTACAACTGCTGATTGGAGCGTCCTGCTGCGGGCTGGCGCGCGAAGCAACTCCGCCACGCCCAGGGTGCCAGCTTGTCACCTCAAGAGGAGCTAAGAATCCAGGCAAAGACAATTACAGCGACACCGAGATCTGGACCTGCGCCCTGCGAGAATCCTGGCGGACCAATTGCAACACACAAAACAGGAGCCCTGACTCACAGCCCCAGCAGTGCGCACGAACGGACGTCCTCTTTCAAGCCCTTCAGGGTTGCTTTGGCCTGCGTCGCACGAAAACCGCTTGTGAATCTCAGACAAAGCACGCAGTCCTGCCTCTTCCACGAACTCGCGCAGTTTTTGCTTCAACTCGTCTTTCTTCCCTGAAAGGGTCCACTTCCCTGGGTTTATCTTCTGCGCTTTTCCTGAGCTCAAACCTTTCACCGCTCTTGAAAACCCCGACCCATGTGCTGCTCCAGCGGCGCAAGACAGCTTTTATCTTTTCCACCGTGTCGTTGTCCTGCAGCACCCGTTCGGCTTCTGCAATCGCCTGAGCGAGGCCAAGCTGGGACCTGTCCTTTCTCTGAAGGCCTGCCGCCTCCTCGAGATGGAGCCGCTGCTGGCAGCCAAGAAGCCCAGCGTTCTGATGCACATGTCCCCCAGGCCTCGGCATTGTTGTCCTGGCAACTGCAATCGTCCAAACTTGCAAGCTTTGGGTCCGAAGGTCCTCTCGTGCAGCCCTGGCACGCAAGGCGACTCCAGCATGCAACCAGCGCTGGCTCGATGCCTCACTAAGCTCGCAGGATGCGAAAAGGGTCAATCTGCTTGCGTTAGTGGACAAGTCTGAAGATTGGGCCGGTGCGCCGTTGCGGTCCTCGCATCACAGCACAAGCAGGAACATTCGCAAAGAGGGACTTCACGGTCCTTCCGACCGGGAACTCCTCGCGAAAACTCGTGGGCGGCGGACAGGGACTCCTGAAGCCCGAACGAGTCAGCTGCCAACCCCTCAACGTTCCCAAGACCCAGGCCGTGCTCGGCCACTGCAATGAGCAACGCCAGCGCATTTTCAGGCTGAGGCACGCACCTTGCAAAACCACACAACAAACAGCGCAGCATATCAGCTTGCGGGCCTTGGCTTTTTATCCTGGCCCTCATCACAGCCATGGCCATTCCTGAACTTCACGGGCCTGCAAGGCCAATCCTACCGCTGGATACATCGGCAATGTGTGCCCAGTGCCTTCAAGCATTTGATGAGCACTCTTGGGCGGCGGACGACTTCTTGCGTGCCAACATGTCCTTGCTTCGTGTCATGTTGGTCCGCGTGTTCACGACCCTACGCGGCTTGTTTACTAGCACTCTGGTTGCCGCTGGCGCTGCTGGAGCCGTCAAAGACGCCACTTTGCCGATGCCCTTGCACTGGACTGACACTCAAAGCTCCTTTCGCTCCCCGAATGCCCCAAATTGCCTGTACAGTCACAAAGATCAACTATGCTATCTCGCCGCCGGGGGTCAAAAGGTAAGGGTCTGCCAATACACTTCAAGAGCATTGTGAACTTCGCATGAAGGCAGACACTGCTGATTTTTACATGGCTGGCATCCTTCATGGAAGAAGAGCGTCTCAAAGAACGTCCGCCGGCAGAAGCGAACGACCTCCCCGAATGGCAAGGAAGGTCAACATTCGATTCATGGGCTTCCACACTGAATCGTTTCCCGTCTGCCAACAATGCAGCCAGCTGAAATCTATGAAGACAGGAAGCGCAATTTTGACGCTGGTGCAGCCATTGGGGTCGTTGCTGCTAAAGGCACAGGTCGATCCTAATGTTTTACTTGGTTCCAACAGCATGAGCATGGGGGAGATTGCTAAAGTGCGCACAATGTATTTCTGCTGCCTGCAGACTTTGTGTTGAGGTGTGCCGTTGGTCGTTGTCTGGGCTGTTGATTTCCCCCGCAGCCCGGAAATGCTTTCAGTGGGACTGCCCTGATCACATCCACAGAACCAGGAAATCCCAAGCTAGCGTTTGTGCTGTCTTCCCTTTCTCAAGAGGAAGCGCTGCAATCTGCGCAAATGCAATCTTGGGATTTCCTGGTTTTGTGGATGCGCTTCGGGCAGCCCCACTAAAAGCACGCCGGGCGGTCGGGGAAATTCAAACCCCTAAACGTTCCCAAGACCCAGGCCGAGCTCGGCCACTGCAATGAGCAACGCCAGCGTAACTGCTGATTAAAGCGTCCTGCGCCACGCCAAAGGTGCTAGCGTGTCACCTCAAGAGCTGAAAATCCAGGCAGAAAAACATCACAGCAAAACCGAGATCTGGACCTGTGGCCCGAGAGAATCCTGGCGGCAACACACAAAAAACAGCCAAGATGCCAGGAATCTAGTGTCCTCCTTCTTCGCCTCCTGGACCTCCTTCTTCGCCTCCTGGACCTCCTTCTTCGCCCTCTCCACCTTCCTTTCCGCCGCCTGCACCTTTTTCGCATCGCCCGATTCCTCCGCCAGCGCATGGGCCGTCTTGACCTGCGCCTGGGCCGTCTCTTGCTGCGCCAGAGCAAGTTGCAGCTGCTGCCGCGCCAGGAGCAGGTCCTGCCCAGCAAGACTCACACGCCGAAGCAGCGCGCACAAACAGACGGCCTTCTCCAATGCCCTTTTGGCTGCTTTGGTGGAAAAAGAAAATGCCGCGAAATGTGGATCTCACCTTTAGGCAAAGGAAGCAAACAGCCCTGCCTCTTCCACGAACTCTGGTCCGCTGCCTCCTCGAGATCGCGCCGGTCCTGACAACCAACAAGCCCAACGTTCAAGCCCGATGCACGTGTCCCCCAGGCCTGGCCACTGTTGTCCTGGCGGCAACCGGCAAAAGATGCGAACAGGCTTCGGGTCAGAGGAGTCCTCTTGCGCAGCCCCGGCGCGCCGAGCGACTCCGGCATGCAACGGGCGCCGTTTTGCCTGAAAGAGCCAAAGTGCAATCTGCTTGCGCCTGCGGGCAACTCTGAGAACTGGGCCAATATGCTGTCCTGGCACTCAGCACGAAACAAGAACATCCAAAGGAGGGACTTCATGCTCCTTCAGCCCAGGAACTCCTCGAGCAAAGTCCTGGGCGGCGACAAGGGACTCCTGAAACCCGAAAACCTTCGGGACAAAAATGTGTCCCAAGACCCAGGCCGTGCTCGGCTGCACGAGCAGCGCCAATGCGACCCCGAGAAGGCAGAGGCACATACCTGGCCGCTGCCCGCCGCGGGACAAGCTTGCCAGCCTCGGCTTTTGGTCCTGGTCCGCATCATCGCCATGGCTATTCGAAAAGCGCTTGAGCGGCCTGCAATTCCTCAAGCACTGGCACTAGACCATCGGGCAACCATTGCGAGCTGTTGTTGTGTCAGTGTTGATGAGTACCCTCGAGCCAAGTTTCCAGAGCAAACACAAGATTGACTGGCTTCTTTGGCAACACCAACGCACGGGTTTGGATGCTCCTCCTCCTTTTCACTCGCGGCCTGAAGGTCGGTCGGGCCAAGCCTTGCAAGGCTTCGCAGCGTCCATCCGTCAGACTGGCTGACCCACATCCTGCCGCTGCATCAAAGTCCAAGCGAGATACCAAACTGGCCTGCCTGCAAAACAGGCAACCGAAATCGGCACCACGGAAGTCACAAGCTGTCGTGCCCTGGAGGGCACGGGTTTCAGGGGTCTCTGAAAGTTTTGAGGTTTCTGGGGCGCCTGGCGTTGCTGGGGTCCCTGAGGTTCCTGGGGTCCCTGGATGAGACGCTGTCAGAGGCAGGCATGGCTCCGCCAGTCCTCCACGCACTCCTCCTGCAGGAGGCGTCCCAACGCCTCCATGCGCTCGGCGTCAGTGCGGCTCTTGGCCTGCGCCATCACTGCGTCGGCCACCTGCAGGGCCTTTGTGTCACCGGCCAAGACGGCGGCCTGCAAGTCTTCCCAGTCAGACTTGGCCGGCTCGCAGTCACCCTCCGCTTGCCGCGGGCAAGGTCGCCGAGATAGCCCGCAACTGCATTGAAGGACATAGCAACAAGATCCACAAGCAACTTTCAGATTCAGCCAAAATCAGCTTCGCAAGCCCTCACATCCAAAGTCTGATCAACTCGTCTGCCAAATTCTGACCAACTCCTCCGAAAGTCACATGTGCACATGCTGCTGCTGGAATCTGCTGGGCACCAGGCGTCTTCTACTCGCCCGGCCTGGGCCGACGAGCGTCCCTGGGGTCCCTGGGGTTTCTGGGGTCCCTGGAGTCCCTGAAGTCCCTGGATTTTCTCGGATTTGCGGTATCTGAAGCACCCAAGGTTGCTGGAGACCCTGGGGTTTGTGGGGTCCCTAAAGGTTCTTGGTGGGCCCCCCTCAAACAAATCCGCAAGCATGCTGCTGCTGGGGCGACGAGCGTGCTGTTAAATCCGGGTCACCAGGGACCCTAGGGATGCTGGGGACCCTAGGGACCCCGGGGGACTCCGCAGGTCTTGGAAGGGGGGAGCCTCTGGGAAGTGGCGTGCCTTGAACCTCCATTGAACAAAGTCGTTCTGCTACGCAAACCAAAGCAACGTAGACTATCAGTCTAAAAATCTGCAAATCTAGAAATCTAACAATGTAAAGATCTATAAATTGATAATCTACAAATCTAAAAATGTATGAATGTATAGATCTACAAATCTAGAAATCTAATAATGTAAAGATCTATAAATTGATAAATCTACAAATCTAAAAATGTATGAATGTATAGATCTACAAATCTAGAAATATAATAATATCAAGATCTATAAATTGATAAATCTACAAATCTAAAAATATATGAATGTATAGATCTACAAATCTAGAAATATAATAATATAAAGATCTATAAATTGATAAATCTACAAATCTAAAAATGTATGAATGTATAGATCTACAATTCTAGAAATAAAATAATATAAAGATCTATAAATTGATAAATCTATGAATGTACACAAACAAATAGATCTCTATCTACTGAAACCGATACATGATCAAAAACCACTTCACAAGTCGCTTCCAGCAAAAAACCTGCAATTGACCGCAGGAATGTTCGTTGCACCCCACCTTGTCACCCCAGGTACCACAGGGTGTCCCCGGGTCCCTAAGGTCCCTAGGGTCCCTAGGGTGTTTGGGGTCCCTGGGGTCCCCTGGGGTCCGCAGGGTTTCCAACAACGCTTCAGATTGACGGATGCTTGCGTCAAGAACGCTAGGGAACCTTCAGGGACCCCACAAAACCCTAGGGACCCTAGAGACCCACAAACACAGGAAGAGCCACGTGGCCTCACCAGGTCAACTTGGCAAATTGGACCAGACCCTGAAAACGCAGCGCAACCTGCACAGGAGTCCTGTGGAACGAATTGTGGATCCACCTTGCAAGCGGCCAAACAAGATGTGAAAAAAAGGCAACTCCAAAGGGCCGCACCGCGAGAAGATCTGCACGTCGCAGTGGATCCGGCACCTGGCATGTGACGTGATTGCTCGGCGGGTCAAACATAAAGGGAGCCTGACAGACGGTGAGTTGAGCAAGAGCCCTCACGGATCACCTCAAAAGATCAGCTGCGCTTGGCGACGGCAACGGAAACAGCAAAAGGTCCGGGCAATGTAGATCCCGCGGTTCAACAAGCCTTGGCACGAGAAGCAAGGCTTGGCGAGTTGGGCCCAAACCTCCAAGATCAGTTGGGCTTGGCAGTGACAGCGCAAACAGCCAAGCGAAGGCCCAGGCGGGTCAAACAAAGCCTGTTGCGGGACGCCGTTCTCCAACTCCACATGGCCGGCGCACTGTACGTGGGGTCGAAACCACGCCTTGCACCCGCGAGCGGTTCCCCCCCCACCGCCCCGGACCCAAAAGTGTCCCCAAAAGGCTGCGGCAAGTGCTCACACCCGACAACGTAAAACCGTGAGAAACAACAGCAAGAATCTGTCATTGTTTTGTGCGCAAAACCCGTGCAAAAACAGAGTTTCCGGAAAAATGACAAAAAACACCCCTTTTCCGGAAATGGCTCTCGAGCCGCTTGAGCTGGGGCCGACACTTTGGTCGGACCGTTTGTTTTGTCCGCCCTATAAGAAAAGAGACCGGCAACCCAGTCAAATTAACTGCCATCGCCAGCAACATGACAGTCGGGGAGGTGCAGACCTCCCCCAAGGGAGCCAAGTCGGCGCCCTTGAGGTGCGAGGGGAAGCCCATAGTCTGGCAATCCGAGTGGACCCACATGCTGTGGGAGCCCAACAGCTTTGGCGAGGACCAAGACCCAGGCAGAACGTGAGAGAGGCTCCGAGGCCTGGGGGGCCTGGGATGTCTTTGCGGTCCAACCGCATCTGGGGCGACTGCGGCGATGCAAAAGACAGGTGGCAGAGCTGCCTCAAAGAGTCCTGGCAGGGCGCCACCTTCCTGAAGTGCAAGCTGGACGCACGGAACGTCCGTTTCTGGGACACCGACGGCAACAAGATCCAAAGGCCCAAGGCCCTTGCCGGCTGCGAGTGCCAGGCCTGCGTCGAGGCCAGGCAAGTCTGGATCATGGGTAAGCAGTGTGGTTTGGTGTTGGAAGTGAGGGATCTACAGGTGAAGCCCGGTACGGGCGCGGGGACTCCTGTCCATTCTAAACCGGCGTTCTTTTGGTCGTGGATTGCCGACGTAAAAGAACACGCCCGGAAAAACCCGCCGAGGCGTGGAGAGAACGGACCGGGAGATCCCAGGCACCTCAGGGACCCCAGGGACCCCAGGGACTTCAGGGACCTCAGGGACTCCGGGGACACCAGGAACCCCAGGGCACCCAGCACACCCAGGACTGACAGATGAGACTGCAAGCACCACACAACTCGCCGAGACATGTTTTCTTGTGTGAAAAATAAGCACATTTGGCACGCGCACGCACGCAGACGCGCAAAAAAAACTGCACATCACATTTGCTTTGTTGCCCGTGTTCCCCCACAAGCATCCTGTTTATTCCCCTGTTCCCAAAAAAGGCATAAAATGGCGGCCAGGGAGCCTGTCGTCACCTGTGGCCAGCATCTGTGACCAGCACCTGTGGCCAGCACCCAGCCACAGCGCGGATCCAGCTGCCTGCTTGGCAGCCTTTTTGGCGCTTGCTCAGCGCCTCCGCCGCTTGCTCCGTGGCCCCCGCCAGCCAATCCCTGGCACCACCCGATCGCCTGCTGCCGGCCGGCCGCAAAAAGTCGTCCGAGCAAAAAAACCTTCCATGAAAACTGGTGCGAACTTGTGTGCACGCGCGCGTTTTTGTTTTGTGTTGTGCGAGTGTTTCTTTCAACAGACCCCCCCCTCCCACCACGAAACCGAAGCTACCTGTAGCCCGCGGACATCATGGAGGAGGTTTTCTCGGCCCGGGCCCGCGTCCAGCCATTGACCCCCATGATGTTGCGTTGATCCCCAGGCCCCCCCAGGTAGGTTGAGGTGTCCCCGAACCGTGAAAAAATTGGCATATTGCCCTGATTTGTCTTTTTATGAGAGACCGCGGGGGCTGAAGTGCAGCGGCTGGTGAGGGAAGGGTGAGCAAGCGCAGAGCACAGCTTTCTTTGCCTAAGCAAAGCAACCCGACAATGGCATCCTGGGCAAGGCAACGGGAGCACATCAGGGAGGCGGCCGGATCGAGGTCCTCGGCTTGAGGCGGGGCCGCGGCGCCTACGCGCTGCTCCAGCGGACGGGAGCGTCACCAGGGCCGGCAAGGCGGCCGGCAGCCTGAGTCGAGGACCTTTGAATTGAGGCAGCCGGCTGACTACGTGCTGCTTCAGAACGGGCAGTGGGGCCTCGTGGGAAGGCTGCAAAAGGAAGGCAGCTGCGAGCTGAAGAAGCTCGGGAGGAGGTTTTTTAAGGAAAAGTGCTGGCAATGCGTGGCCCACATCCCCGTCGTCATCCGGGGCAAAGGAAGGTCGGGCAGGCAAGGACTGGCTGAAGGCGAACATTCTGGGAGGAGGCCTGAGCCGGCAGAAAGACAGGCTGCGCAGATCCTCAGACAGGCAACAGTTGCGAAGCCTGGGAAGACGGAAGGCACCGTAGAGCAGCGCAGCGGGGGCCGAGGCTTGTAGATCGCGCAGGAGGCAACTGTAGAGCTTGCGGACCGCATGACGTCTAATTTTTGTCGGGTTGCACTCCCGTGCCGGAGAGCGTCACCAGCTGGTGGGCTATCAGGTGCAGGAACACGTCCGTCATTGCGCCGTCAAGTCCCTTGAAGGTGAACCGAGCCAGGTTGCCCGAACGGGTGCTGACGCCACTCAGGGGCATCTTGGGCACACGCTCGGTTGGGAAGCCGGCTGTGGCGCAAGTAGCCCACACGGCCGATGTCGGTGTTGCGCACCGTGTCGTCGTAAGTACCCGCAAGGACCGAGAGGAAGTGGAAGTGCTCCGAGGCTCCTTTCATGGGGTTGTGAGGGTACTGCAGGCTGCCCAGCTGCATCTGCGACTCCAGGACGCTGTCCTCCTGCCTGGCTGCGCCGATGGGCGCCACGTTCTTCGAGCCCGCGTCGTTGTCCCAGAAGGTCACGAACGCGCCCATCAGCTTGGGACCTTCCTGAGAGGAGCACCCGGTTGAAGGACTTGACCAGCGCCGAGTCCAAGACGACCTGGGAGGCCAGAACTCGGACGTTCTGTATCTCGAAGTCGGTGCTCAGCGTGGCTCCTGCCGGGTGCGCCCGGCGTTCTCGGACCACAGCGCAGTCGTGGCGTCCGCGAACTCGATCTCGATCACGGGGGCAGCATCTTGCCGCAGCGCAGGATGCCCACAATGGTGGGGCGCAGCAGCACGTCCGCGTGGCCGTTCTGGTGCGCCGCACGGGCGATGCGGGCCTTGTTGCGGTTGTACTCTCGGCCCTTCAGGTCGTGCACGGCCACGGTGCGGCCGTAGTAGTTGATGTCGTCGCAGCGCTGGCCGTTGGCGAAGACCTGGACGCGCTGGACGAAGCAGGCGGGGTTGGGCGTGGCCGGGGCCAGCGGGTTGGCGCCGTCCGTGTTCCTGACGCGGAAGGCAACCTTGATCGACTCGGGGTTGATGAACGAGGTACCACTGGTCAGCGGGATGCGGAGCTCAGCGAGCTGGCGAAGTACTGCACGTCGTGCCGCGCCGTCACGTAGCTACGTAGCTGGTGTTGCTGGTCTTCAGCTTGTCGTCCAGGCTCTGCATCACCTCATCCTGGGCTCCGGCGGTGACTACCTCCATGCTTCTTTACATGTACCACGAAACGCATTTTGAGTCGTACGGCGAAGGAAACTATTCCTCTGGTGCCTATATCAATAGACAGCATTTCCGAGGAGGAGAGTTTTTTAGGCAGCCTGGTCGAAGGCTCCGGCGCGATTGCCCGGAACTGGAGCTCGTCCGCGAGCTCGGCTGAGACTGGGGCAGGGTCACGGGGTTCAGGCCCCAAGAGAAGGGGCGTGGCGTGTGGTTGGACTGCGCCTGGACACGGAAGCCAGACTGCGAGGATGCGCGGCTGCTTGGGCTGCCAGACGTGCTGCTGCCGGACCGCAGCGAAAAGTGTTGAGGCTGCGTGGCGTCGTTCATGTTGTTGGCGGACCGGACGTCCTGCACGGCCGCGTCCTCGCTGCCCTGCTGAGGCCGGAAGAGCGTGTTCTCCAGCACCCAGCCCGTACCGCGGGCGAGGCCGTAGGCTGCGCCGCCTGCGAGCCCCGCCGTTGCCGCTGCACCGACTCCTGCCGCGCCAGCCAACGTGCCAGCAACCTTGCCCGCAGTGGGCGCCAGGGCTGCTGCCCCCTCGGCCAGGCCGCCCAGGTGCCCGAACGCTCCGCCCACGGCAACGGCAACCTCACCCTCCTCCGCAGCCACGGCCGCCGTCTCCTCGATGGCTTGCGCTGCGCCACGCTCCACCTCCTGCGCACGCTGCCCTGCCTCGTCCAGGAGGCGCTCAACGTCGTCGGGCCGACCGATGATCTGCGGGGCAGCACGTTCAGGCGCACGTACTCGGCTGCGTCCTGGGGCAGCTGAGAGCGGAAGGCCTGCGCGGCCCTGCTGCTCCTGCGCCTATGAGGTCCACTGCCGCCTGAGCGCCGTCGGCCGTGCTGCGCAGACGGTCCGTGATGGAGGGCGGGCCCTGACCGTTGCTTGCCAGGGCGCCGGCCTCGGGGTGTTTTCTGCCAGGTCGTCCTCGACGAAGCGGGTTCCGCCGTAGCCTTGGTACCTCCGCGCCAGCCGCACATCCTCGCTCGGCGGGAGTGCGGAAGCCGTCCTCAGGAATTGCCTGCAGGGGCGTGTGCTGCAGAGGCCGGGTTGGGGCCGTCGTAGGCGACGCTCAGGCTGTTCGTGGTCTTGCCATAGGTGGTGGCAAAGTTGGAGCTGATCCCAGGCGGCGGGCGCCGGTGTAGGCGGCCTCGGGCAGCAGCCCGAAACCGACCTCGAAGTCCCTGTCCGAGCCGGCCAGCCTCTTGCGGCTGTCCACGTAGATCGTCGTCATCCTTTTCTTTAGGCGTCCGGCGGACGATGGGTGACTGGACGGCTGCGACGGAGGTGCAGTAGGAGATGTTCTCACACTTCGCGTTGATCAGCGTGGAGCTGGCGAACAGCTTCTGGCCCAGGAAGCTGAGCGCCGCTCCCATCAGCGTCTTTTTCAAGCGCGAAACGCTTCAGGTAGTATACGAAGAGGAAGCTGTAGGGTTCTCGGGTCGCCTGCTCGTACAGACGGTACAGCTGCTCCTTTGGCAGCAGGGCGCTCAGCTCCTCGATGACGGCGTCCAGCTTGTGCTGGTTGCGCAGCCTCCAGCAGCAGAGGAATTGCATGTTGACCCGCACGGCTGCGCTGATGAGCCTCAGCTTCTGCGAGCTCACCCAGGTGCTGATCTGCGTGCGACGGCCTCGGATGAAGAGCGTGTCAAACCCGCCGTGCAGCTTGTGGAGTTGCGGCGTGTCAGCAAAGTCGTCGATGACTACAAGCACCTGGTACAGTTTCTTCATTTCCAACTTCTTGGACGCTTCCGTGATCTTGCGCTGCTGCTGGATGATGCGCCGCAAGGCGGGCTCATCCCACTCGTCCCAGTAAGCCTGCTCACGCTCCGTGTTCGCCCCCAGGTCCTGCTCGATGTACTTCTTGACGGGGATCCAGCCATCATTGATGTTGACGCTTGGGCTGAAAACGTAGATCCGCTCAAACGCAGATGGGATATACGAGGTGTGGGGACGTTCCTGGCGGAAGAATAACCACCCCATCCACCCAAGCGATGCAGCCTCTTTTCGGATTTGGCTCAAGGTCAAAGCCACATCGGCGGCGCGACCCTTGGACAAAAGCGGCTTCACCTTCCCCCCATTTTACGTCGAGACAAAACCGGACAAAGACCAGGATATACGGCTGCAGCAGGATTTTCGGATCATGTGGATCCCCAAAGACACGCCAGCATCAGATGTCATTTCAAAAATCCCGGAACATCATGGTTTGGTCAGAGGAAGGACGGGCCAAGGGATCCGACTGGAAGATGCGCAGTTCAAGAAAGCACATGGGCTTTTTTACCCAACCCGACCCTTGCCGGAGAAGATCATTGCCAATTACAAATGGATCTTGCTGGGGGCCCCCAGTTCGGCCACCCAGGATGCAATCACGAAATTTCTTATTTCGGCAGGTATCAAAGGACGACCTCTGCGAAAATCAGGTCGAAACTGGAGAATCGACACGGAGGAGAACCTGCAGGAAACGCAGTTCAGTATCAATGGTAACAATGTGCTTTTTCAGCTGCTACCCAACAGACAAGCACCTCCGAATCCGATACGTGCCTTTGGTCCAGGCAAAGGGGATGGAAAAGGAAAGGGCCAGGACATCCTGCAACAGAATGACCCATGGGCAAAGTCAACACAGAACGCAAACACAGCTCAGGACAAGAACCTGCAGGTGCATCAAAAGCAGATCAGCACGGTGCAGACCGAAGTCAATGAGCTCAAGAACGCAGTCCGCCAGTTGCAGGCGAAGTCAGACGTACAGGACCAGAAGACCACGCAGATCCAGAAGGACATTCGGGACGTTAAGGACACGTTCAGTAGAACTCTGGATCAGAAGATGCAAGAACAGACAAGCCTGCTCATGCAGAGCATGGAGCAACTTCTGCGAGGAACCATCCCGGCAGGACATCATACAGAGCAGTCCAACCCTAAGCGTGCGAAGCTGCCGAAGCCCGGGGATGACATGGAGGATGATTGAAGCGCGAATGCGCACTCGTGCTGAACCCAGATTGTACGGGAAGGATTACTTGAATAACTTGAATCCGGGGGTACAATTTTTGGGCGGCATTTCAAGACCCAACTTTCGCCATGTCAGAATCTCAGTGGAGCAATGGAGATGGGGTTTTTCCTTTGGCTCCCGCAATTACATTTTAGCAGGACGGCATGACCCACTCGGTGAGACATGTTTTTCGCTTGCAGAAGAGAGGCGTATCTCCAACCTTGCCCTCTCTACACCGAAGTTGCGCGGCCAACTTCGGCTTTTTGTGCATTACATTTCTTCTTCGGAAGTATACGAAATTTGCACTGGATTTTTGCCTCTGGCAATCTTTGGAGCAGGCCTTTACCATTTACAAGCAGAGGAGAAGTCTCTGCTTTCAGGATGTGCCACAGATTTCGGCGGGGATGAAAACCCTTTTTTGCGCAAGGAGTGCACGGATCAGTTCCCCTCTGACAACATCTTTCACCATTTCCCATCTGTGTTTTGCAATACCTTTGCGATTCCGAAAGCCAACCGCCAGCCGGGTAGGCGAAAGGGGAGATCATTTCGGTACAGCGAGACCACCGCATCTTTTCATTTGCAATGTCAAAATCAGAGCTTTCAATACCCCTTTGCTTCTCAGGAGAAGGAATTTTTGCAATGCCATGTATTCCATTTTATAAACATGGATCAGATTCAGATCGGGCGATTCAAGGGCAAGGGATGCTTTTCTTTTACCATTTTCTATGTTCGGCATTTCCATGCAGATGAAGGCTGGCAGATAATTTCCTGGTGCCCGTGGACCAAGGTGGGACGGATCGGTGAGGCATCGAACCCAGGACCAACACAAGACCCAGGTCTCATGCACGTTTCCCTTGTCAACATTACCAAACTCAGGAAAAACTCGGATGAGGTTTTTGAACTTTTTCAGAAAATGCCGGGCATTGTGTGCATAGCGGAGACATCAGCTGATGAACGAGCGATCAAACAAACCACAAAACAAGCCGACAAGCAGAAGCTGAACTTCTTTGCCAGTGCGCCATGTGCATCCAGCAAGTTGGACCCAAGTGCAAAATCCAGACCTCTTTATGGGGGTGTTGGAATCCTTACGCACCGTGCTTCAAGGGTACCAGAGTGCCAACGTTCCCTTGATGAGTGGCATAGCACCCGATACCTTGAAACCATCGTTAAGATTGGCGTCACTCAGGTATTGGTGCTGACACTTTACCTGCACGCAAGGGACGAAAACTTTTTCCTCTACAAAAAGGACGCTTCGGATGCCCTTCTCCAAAGAGCGATTGCACGAATCTCGGAATGGGGAGGACCAGCTATAATAGCAGGTGACTTCAACCAACCGCCAGAAGACATGTGCATTTGGCCGGCCTTGCAGGCAAAGGGTTATCCTTGGAACTGGAACCATCCCGACCTACAAAGAGGAAACTAGAAACGATTCGGTCCTGGTTTCCCCTGAGCTTGGCAGTTCCATTGTCCAAATCCAGGTGCATTCGGGATTCCACTTCCCCCAACACAAACCGATCGCGGTAACCTTTCAAATTGAAGACATTCCTAGGTACACAAAGGTGTGGAAGGTCCCCAAGCCGCTCACTGCACCACAGATCGCGGCAATCATGCCAGAAGAGCATGATGAGTGCTTCGTTGATGCAATGTGTGCAGCAGACCTTGACACACAAAGCCCAGGAAACGTCAGTCTTGAACAATGGTCTGCAGCCGCGGAATCGGCCGTTAACGCATGCCTGGTGAGAAATGAGCAAGCCTGCTTAAAACCCTCGCAGAAGGGAAGAGGTAAAGGCCCAGTGTATAAGTTCTGCCCGTTAAAATGTGAGCCGAAATTTGCACGAAGCGGTGACTTTGCTCCACCTTCGGGTGGCACGAGTGTCATGGCTAAGCAATGCACACGTCAGGTCCGCAGACTTGAAAGCATCCAGAGAATGCTAGCCAAGCATGAAACAATTCCCAATGTTATAATTGAGAATGATTGGAGTGCTGCTTGTAGGGCCAAGGGCTTCATCCCAGATTTCCAGACTTGGGCGGAGTGTGAATTACCGGTTTACCCAACACTTGAGCTGGTAGGAACCCTCCTGGGAAAAACCAAGACCAGGGTTGATGACTTGTGTAGTCAGGACAAAAAACGAAACCTTGAAAGATGGTCCCATGAACTCCGTGCTTCATGGAAGAACCAGGGCAACAGTTTGGCGCATAAGCAGTCAAAACCTCAGTCAAATCCTTTCCTCAACAAAGCGAAAGTGCAGGTAACCATCCGTGCATGCAGGACCCGAATTGTCACAAAGGGACCGCCTATGTACCAGATAGAAAAGCAGGAACGCCACCATTTGCACCATCTTGCACTGCCGACAGACATGCGCTGGTACAATCAGCAGAAAGGAATTTTTGTTGCGCCGGGTCGTGTCGACCCGGTCATCGAGTTTCAGTGCCACCGATGGCACCTGCAAACCACAGACGTTCAACATGCCTTTTTCAACTTTTGGGCGAAGTTCTGGGAAAGTGACCCGCCGCCAGGAGGAGAGTTTGTGGACATCTCACCTCCGAACGAGTGGAGAATCCAGCCGACATGCCTTCTCACGCTGGAAGGAATGCAGCAGGCCATTAAGGAAACAGATGTGCACACAGCCATCGGCCCAGATGGTTGGAGACTATCGGAAGTGCAGGTTTTAGGACCAGCCTCGATTGCGTGCTTTACCCAGATCTTTAACCATTGCATACAGGGAGTGCAAGAATGGCCGCATGCTTTTCAGTGGGCACGAATTGTGCTCCCTGGGAAAGTGGCCGATCCGTGCCAGATCCGTGATGGTAGACCGATAAACATCCTGGCATTGCTTTATAGACTTGCCATGAAAAGTGTCGCACGTGAAGTCTTGATGCACCTCTCATTCAGACTGCCACCTTCCATAGTTGGAGGCTTGCCAGGACGGGATGGGAGCTTGTTGTGGTACCACAGCCAATTCTTGATAGAAAAGACGCTTGCTGAAGATGGAGAACTACATGGAGCGGTGACGGACCTCCAAAAGTTTTTCAACGGCATTCCACGATCCGCTTTGGCGCAACTCATGATCAGTTTCGGAATACCGGAATTTTTTGCCCATAGCTGGATGAATCTTTTGAATTGCTTGAAAAGATCGGTGATAGTCGCAGGGGATTACAGTTTCCCTCAAACATCAACATGTGGGGTCCCGGAAGGGGATCCTTTGAGTGTCATTGCGGCAGTGCTGCTGGGGGCTCAGCTGCACCATGCCATCACAAGAGACATCCCCGCACAGCCACTTATCTATATAGACAACATAGAAATCATAGCCACCTCGGAGCAGGATCTTCATGACGCCACCCAGATTGCCCTAGACTTCTTTCATCAATGGGGTTTCTTAATTGACCAGGATAAATCTTGGACATGGAGCACTGTGCCGACCAAGGAGTTACACCATGCACCCATTTTCAAGCCAGCCCGGAGTGCCAAGAATCTAGGATGCTTCGTGAGATATAAAAAATCTACGCATCATGGTGATCTCGGCACCAGAATCCATGAGGGCACGAGGCGGGCCGCCGTGCTCGCGGCCCTGCCTTATGAGCAGGAAGGGCGCATGAGTGCCATTCAAGCGGGCCCATACGCATCTGCCTTCTATGGGAGTGAAGTGCACTACGTTGGCCATAAGCCACTCGCGAAATTAAGGAAAAACGTTGCCAACATCATCGCCAAGCCACACAAGGGTTTGAATCGCCAAGTTGCACTTCTCAGCTATAAGAGCGGGAGATGTGACCCGAGAGTTGTTCTCATCCTTCGTGCATGCAAACTTGCCAGACGAGCTATAGGTAAATTTCCAGATCGCTTCAGAGACTTTTGGCATCATGTGATGGCGGAACACGGGGACGTCAGGAAAACTTATGGACCAGCCAGAGCCTTAGGGGCTTATTTGCACTCAATTGGCATTGTGCCGATCGCAGATATGCAGATACAGACACCAGCAGGAAAGACGTTACATTTTTTCCAGAGCTGCCCCCTTGAATTGGAACAGGCCGTTCTGTCGGGCTGGGAAGCGCACACCACGGATCAGATCAGGAAAAGAAAGGGTTTGGACAACCTCCCAGAGCTTGACTTGGAAGAAACACACCGGGCCCTGGCGAACATACCTGATCTGGATGCGCGGTTAGTCAGAACATACCTAGCCGGAGGAATCTGTACCAATGAGAAGGCCTCCCACTGGACTGACACCAATGGAACCTGTGTAGCATGTGGTGCACAGGACACCCTTGCTCACCGACTAGTCCAGTGTGACTTGACCCACCAAGTCCGACAAGATTTCCCCATTCTGCACACTTTGACGAATCTCCAGGCAAGCTCCGCATGGGTAACTAGGAGTGCTCCTCCGCCACCAGAAGTGGGAGAGATCTTTAAGTTGCCAGACCTGCTGGATGATGACCCCAGGCCGATTGTTGCCTATACGGATGGAAGTGGGTATGCGAACAAGGTTAAAAGTCTTGCCAGAGCCGGTTTTGCGGTTGTGACGGATAACCAAAGGGATTTTGGGGAAAGGACGGTAAACGCTCAAACACGCGCTAACCCGGATCAACATTTTCACATAAGACACCTCGGCCGCGTCCCGGGACGACAGACTGTCCCGAGGGCGGAGCTGTACGCTATTGCAAAAGCGCTGTGTCTTGCGAAACATGTTTGTGTTGTCTCTGATTGCCAGTATGCAATCGACGTCGCAAAGCACATTCTTGATGGGAAAGCACTTGAGAAATGGAGGAACCGCCCGAACTTTGACCTCGTAATTCATGTACATAGCGCAGTGCATGCTTGGACACGGGAAGAGCGGAAAATCCAAATTCTCAAGATTAAAAGTCACGTTGAAAACGGAGGCGCAGACACGAAAGCCTTCCATGAGCTTGGAAACTCGCTCGCAGACATCGCGGCCAAGAAAGCCACGTACCTTGAAATGAACATCACTCTTGGACAATGGCAATCGGCCCTGCAGGATGTGCACCTCAAAAGGGAGACGCTCCCAGATCTTTACCGGGCCATAGCGCAGGCCCTTAGGATCTACTCCAGGGATATACAAAATTTTGGACAGCCGAAGGAACAGCAGCGACAGATCCCGGATCTTGGGTACATTCAAGGGGTTGGCAACCCCTATTTCCACAGGCCAGATGGCGACTTTTGGCGGCCGATTTCCGTTTGGGGAACCACCTTCAACGCCTGCTTGATGCGATGGCTGGAACAGCTATCATGGCCTGAGGAACATGACAGTGCTGCTCCTCGGAGAAGATTCCACCGGAACCGGAGGACGTTTCACAGAGTGCCGGTAGCAAACGTTCCAGATTTGCCAGTTTCATGAGAGCCAGACGGTGATTTCCTGTTTTTGGTTTTTTGTTTTGGGGGGTCGTCTGTCCGTGTTGTTGCCTTTTTGGTTTTCTTCCCCCGACCCGTCTGGCCAGTTTTCACACATTTCAGGATGCAAGGACATCCGCGCAGAGGCAGGGCTGTTCGCTACTGGCTGGCAGTCCTGCCTCGAAACAAGCATAGTGGGGTGGCGTGGGGAAAAGCTTGATCTTCCCCATTCGTGCTTTTGCGTTACGCAAGTTCCGGAAGCCGGCCAGCGAGTCCGGGACCTGAAAGTAAAGGCCGGCATGCAGCGTGCACCTTTGGAAGACACGTTGAATGTAACACTGCCGCAACAGACAAGGCCGGAACCTCACCGAACTCAAACTTGCTTAGAATGGGCACATGTTCCTTGCGGGGATTGAACCCGCGACCTAGGGCTCATAGGACCATCGCTCTAACCACTGAGCTAAAGGAACTTGGCAATGCAAGCACCATAGCACGGCACATTTTTGTTTGCCAGAACTCACTTTTGTATACGCACGAGCGCAGCGTTTTTTGACAATCACCTCAAAACCTGCGCCCTGCCATAGAATCCGTCCCTCCGGAGGATTGAACGGGGCTTGTATATGCACGAGCGCAGCGTTTTGTGACACTCGGCCCAAAAACGCGCGCCCTGCCATAGAATCCATCCCTTGGGAAATTTGAACGGTTTGTATATGCACGTGGCTGGCTCCACACCTGGACCTGCTACTGGGCGACGTGTCGGTGCTGTACGCCCTTCTTCAGTTCCGGAAAGCTAGAGTACTACCTTGCCCGGCGGCGTTCGGGCCTGGTCTCAGCATTGGACCTGTCAAGCTGCAAATCGGCCCAATCAGCAAGCTCAGGGAATTCTGCACCAAAGGTCTGCCAGCACGGCAGCAACTGCCTCCAAGCTGTGTGCGGCGGCTGCCACCGTCCAACGTGACCGTGCGGCACCAAGATGCGCTGGCCTATCTGCAGCTGCCCCAACCTAGCACTCCAGCAATGCAATCCTGTTGACGGAGACGCAACCCAAGGCTCACACGCAGCAAAGAGGCCAAGAGAATTCCAACCTTTTGCTCTAAGTCACTTTGCGCTAAGAAAGCACTTATCAGGCTTTTCGAGCCACAAAGCTCCCCAACAGAAACAGCGCTTTCAGTCCGGGCAACTTGAAACTTCCGAGACGCACAGAATGCGAATAGGACCCGTTTTGCCTGCATATTGAAGCAAGTTGAAAAACCTTGCAGCGCAAGCAGAAGGGCTGTAGTCGCACCGCAAGACACCACCAAATCTTCGCAGAATCCACATATGCTGAAATAAGCCAAGCCAAACCAGCAGAAAGCCAGCCAGAAGCCAAGCCAAACCAGCCAGAAAGCCAGCCAGAAGCCAAACAGCCAACCAAAACCAGCCAAACCCAGCCAGAAGCCAACCAAAACCAGCCAGAAGCCAACCAAAACCAGCCAGAAAGCCAGCCAGAAGCCAACCAGAAGCCAACCAGAAGCCAAGCCAAGCCAGCCAGAAGCCAACCAAAAAAGCCAGCCAGGGTTTTCTTTGAGGGGGCCCGCCTTGCAGAAACAAAGGCAGCATTTTGCCAAACCGCATATCTAGGGGTCATTATTTTGCAGCCACACGCCTGCACGCAGCGTTTTAGACTTCAAATCCTTCGCAGGACGAGGTCATTTCCTGGGCCAGGAGCCTCTCAGGTAGAATAGAATCCATTTGGAAAACCCCCTCTAAAGAGAGAGGTGCTATGTTCTGTGTTCGCGCTTTCGCGCGGCGCAGTCTGCAGCTGTTGCTGCAGTCGCTGCGCAGTTCGCGCAGTCTGCGGCGGAACTCCGCGGAACTCCACGCGAGCAGCAACCAAAAAATGGTTGGTGCCTGTTTCCAGTTCCGAGGCCAAAAACCCTACACCGTGACGGTCATACGGATTGGCGCTGCGCCACCCGGCCGCCTGCCCGGCATTGGAGCCCTGCCGAGTCCGCGCCAAGGTCGGAATTCTTCCCAGGAAAAAAATCCAGTTGTCGTCTAAGCCGACAACTGTCTAAAGTTTCGGCGAACCTGCCCGGCATCGGAGCCTCCCGGCCACGCCACCTGCCCGGCATCGGAGCCCTGCCGAGCCCGCGCCAAGGTCGGAATTCTTCCCAGGAAAAAAAATCCAGTTGTCGTCTAAGCCGACAGTTTCGGCAAACCTGCCCGGCATCGGAGCCTCCCGGCCGCGCCACCTGCCCGGCATCGGAGCCACGCCAGCCCGCCGAGTCATACGGATCATACGGATCATACGGTCATACGGCTTGGCACTGCGCCTAGCTCGCCCAACGTCGAGGCTTCGATACCGAGCGCGCCACATCCCATCCGGCCGCACCACCTGCCCGGCATAGAAGCCAGCTGCCACCTGCCGCAACTCTCGCCTGCATTGAAACGAACCACTTCGAAAACATAAGTGCCACTTATGTTTTCGAGCATCGCTTTCCAGGGCAGCTCAACCCGGCCGCACCACCTGCTCGGCATCAGAGCCAACGCCAACCCGCCAAACCCTCACTCTCCCCCGGGCCCTTGCTATATGTGCTATATGTGCTATATGGGTCTTACACGCCAAGCCGCTGAACCCCCACAGTCTCCGGGCTCCTTGCTATACGTGCTATATGTGCTATATGGGTAAGCCGCTGAACCCCCACACTCTCCTGGGTCCTTGCTATATGTCCTATATGCACTATATGTTATCGAGACGCGCGTTAAAATACACTATATGTGCTATACAATGCATATTTGGTACATGTTGGAGATGCTATGTGTATAGTATACAGCAGTAGTAAGGAAAGACTGCCTATAGTCCCCTAATTATTTTGGTTTTTTGGTCCCCAAACCCTGCAAAACAGCCAAATTCTTCAACCAGCTGAACGTTTTTCCGATGTCACCGGTCTTTGTCACCACTCCGTTTTTGGTGCAAAAAGCGCTGAAAACGGCGAACTCCGAAAAGTGCGTTTTTTTGTGTCAGACGTCGAAAGTGGCGCCCGAGCCTCCAAGTTCGCTCGTTTTCCGCCGGCCGTGCTCCGAAATCCGTTTTCTGCCCCGAAAAGCCTGCGAATTCCAGCCCGCTGAGCTCGTTATCGCTTGTCACCGCTTTGTCACCACTCGCTTTTTGGGTGCAAAAGTGCGTAAAACCGGCCCCAGTTCCCGAGCTCCTTCTCCGCAGGGTTTTTCGCGGCCCGACAGCCCGCCGAGGACCAGGCTCGGAGTCCGACAGCCCGCCGAGGTGGTCCGTCAGCCCGCCGAGCTTGTCACCACTCAAACCGCTCGAGTCCGAAGAGTCCGTTTTTCGTGTCGGACTGCAAGTGGGATGTCCGAGCCTCCAAATTCGCAGGTTTTCGGTCGAAAGCGGGCTCCAGACGACCACTTTGCTCAATTTAGCCCGCCGAGCATGTCACCGCTTGTCACCGCTTCGTCACCGCTTCGTCACCGGGCCGAAAAGCGCGCAGATTCATCAATGACTCATGAAAGGGCAAGGTTGGTTCATGAATGGGCAAGGTTGGCTCATGAATGCCCCGCAGGTCTGAGACAAGTGTCCTTCGCCGGTCTCATCATGAGGCCGAGGTGTCCCAAGCGCTTTGACCGACGCCATCGGTCAATTCATCAGAGGTCTCATGAGTGAAGGACCTCGCTTCATGCCCAGTGTCCGACACCATCGGACACTGCGTCATTCCACACTTCGCGTACAGGTTGGGGCTGTTGCGAGATGATATATAATTATACCACCCCTGCGTTACGAATTCGTGTAACACCTACTCCTAAGAAAACATGTTTGAAGGACCTGTCACGGGCAACATCCCGGAGGTCCTGGACAACGGAGAGGTAACTGACGGCACGCACGTCACAGCAGGGCAGCTGGCCCTCGCTCTGACGCCCTACGCTCAAGTAACTGACCTGGCGGTGAACACGGCAGCCTCCGGCAACAACGCGGCTGCCATCCAGTCCCTGGACGACCGAGTCACCGCCGAGCTGGCCTCAAAGCTGGACAGCAGCGCGCTGGCGCCGGCAATTGCGCCCCTAGCAACGGCGGCGGCCCTGGCCACCACGGACAGGTGGCCGCGCACGGAAGCAGCATCGCCAGCGCTGCAGAGCTCGCTGACCACGGGTCTCTCCAACAAGGCAGACCAGTCGGCTTCGACGTGCTGGAGGGCGTGGTGGCCACGAAGAGCACCCCGGACGGCGTGGACCTGAAGCTGTCCAACTACAGCACCACGGCGGCCATGAACGGCTCCATCGCCTCAGCCAACAACGCCACGCTGGCCACGGTGGCCGCCAACTACGGCCTCAAGACGGTGGTGGACCAGCACTCCCTAGACATAGCGGCAAGAATCACGCCGCTGGAGGTCGACACCAAGGTGGCCAACGCTCTCCTGGGGGCCGTCACCGCCGCTGAGCTCGCGAGCCGAGACGCCTCCATCTCGGGGCTGCAGGCCTCCAAGGCGGACGCCAGCGCCCTGACTGCTTACGCCCTGCTCGTCGACACTTCCTCTGAGGTGGACTCTAAGATAGCGGCAGCCCTCTTGGGCGCAGTCACCACGGCAGCGCCCTCCTCGGCAAGGCGGGCGCAAGCGCGCTGGCCTCCCTGCTCTCCACGGTGGACGGGTTGGACACACCGCTGGAGGTAGACACCAAGATAGCAAATGCCCTGCTGGGTCTCGCCACCGAAACCTTGACGCGACGCTGCTGGCCTCATACGCCACGAACGCCGCGCTCTCTGCCAGCGAGACCACGCTCCAGAGCGCCCTCGACGCAATCCTCGCGGAGCTCGCCGCCCTGCAGCTTTCCGGCAGCGGCGGAGTTGTTAACGCGCCGGCCTGGGCGGGCTTCACGACTTGGGAGCTCGTTCGCGGAAGTAACGTCGTTCGCAACCTGCATCTGGGGGCTCCTCTCTCTGCTGCGCTGGCCAACGGCGACGACACGCTGAGCATCACGGCAGACTGCTACTCCACGGCGGGCACTGACGCTGCTATAACAGCAGCCTTGCTGGGAGACGACCAGCGCCATCACAGGCGCACTGCTGGCCTACTACACCTCGGTGCAGGTAGACGCGCTGTTGGGAGACCGCACGGCAAGCGCGCAGGACGCGCAGACGCAGGCCGCCATCGCAGGAGCGCTGCTGGCCTACCGGACGGGCCCGGACCAGGACGTGTTCACAACCAACCAAATCACCTCGGCGCTGGTGGCGTACCGTTCAGCCGCCGACCAGGACACGGCAACGGCCTCGAGCATCGCCGCCGCGCTGCTCAGCTACTACACCATCGCACAAGTAGACGGCCTCCTTGCCGGCAAGCTCGGAGTCACGGAGGCAGCCTCAGCGCTGCAAATAGCAGTGCGCTTTCCGGACGACGGAGGGACGAGGTGGTGGTCGTCATAGGAGAGCAGATCCCCCCCACGGACGTCTCACTGTCAAACTGGACGGTTCGCCCCAGAACGGCTGCAGCGTGGTCCTGGCCACACCGCGGGAGTGCCTAGGTGAACCCGTGGAACATCGTGCGCACCTACAACTTGACCCCCGGCCGAGAGCTCCTCTTCGCCTGCCGCTACCGGCTCGGCACGGCCTCCAACTTCGTGGTGTACATGTCCGAGGCCGACAACGTCTACGACCCCCTGTACGGCAGCTTCGTGGGCGACCAGGGCGCCTGGAGCACGGCCAAGATGTACTTCACAGTGCCTCCGAACGGAGTTGCGAAGCTGCACTTCGGGGCGCACTTCCAAGCGCCGGGCCTGCCCAACCAGACGGCAGGAACGGTGGACGTCTACGGCCTCCAGATCCTGGACGCAACCCTGGAGGCCGGCAACACGGAGGAGGAGGACACGGCGGCCTCGGCCCTGCTGCTGAAGCACGAGTTCCTTGGAGGGGCCGACGACGTCACGCTGGCCACCCTGGGCGAGGTGCTGCTGGAGCCCACGCTCACCACGCTAGGCAATTTTCTGGTGCGCTCCAACAGCCAGAGCTCCGTGGCCTCGGCCAGCTTCACGGTGGGAGGCTTCCAGCTGGAGGGCTACGCCATGACCCTGAGCGCCTTCGCCTGGAACATCGTGCGCACCTACACGCTGACGCCGGGGAGACGCTACTCCTTCGGCTGCCGGTACCGGGCTGGGCACGGCCTCCAACTTGGTGATGTACGTCAGCGCGGCCGACAACGACTACGTGGGCGTCACCGGCACCTTCCTCGGCACACCGCCCTCACAATGTGTCTGGAGCACGGCGCGCCTGGACTTCTCGGCTGCACTTCGGAGCCTTCGGAGGCTCGATCCCCGGGCTGGTGCAGCAGTCGGCGGGCACGCTGGACCTGTACAGCATGCAGATCAGGGCCTCGGCCTTCGAGGGAGAGTCGGTCTCCGTGACGGACCTGCTGGCGGACTCGCTGGCCCTCACGGGCTCGGCCACGCTGGACGGACTCACCGCGCAGGGCAACGTGGGCTGCGACCAGCTGCTGCGCAACGACGTGAACTGCACGGACGTGTTCACAACGGGCGTGGACGCCTCGGGCGCCATTTCCTGCGCTGCGCTCACAGCAACCGGCCCCGTCGCCGGAGCCACGCTGTCGTCCACAGGCGCCGTGTCGGGCAGCTCGCTGAGCATCACAGGGGCGGCCAGCGTGGGCCTGCTGAGCTTGGCGGAGACGTGTCCACGGGGCGCTGACGGCCTCAGGCGCAGCAACCGCGGCGAGCTTTGCAGCCACCAGGGCGGTCACGGGCGCCACGCTGACGATCACCGGGGCGGCGTCCGCGGGCCCGCTGGACTGCGAGAGCCTGGACTGCACCTTCACGGCCACGAGCGGCGGAGTGTCGACGGGCAGCGTGGTCTGCGGCGACGTGACGAGCTCGGGCACGGTCTCCGCTCCGCAGCTCTTCGCGTCCAACACGCTCATCGTGACCAACACCTCCGACTTCTCGGACGATCTCTTCTTGACGAAGAACTGGGCGGGCTAGCAAGCTGCAGATCTCCAACAACAGCGCGCCTCCAACAGCGGCCCGGAGCTGCGGCTGCTGGGCAACCAGAGCGCCAGGGTCTTCCTGGAGCGGGACGGTGGGACGCACCAGTGCGAGCTCATCATGATCAACGACGAGGCGCTGGTAGACGAAGAGCCTCTCGACGCAGCTGTCCTTGACCACGAACCAGAGGAACCCCGGTTGCCTCGTGATCGCGGGCAACACGGGCAACGTGGTCTGCAACACGAAGACGGAGATGGCCGAGGCCGACGTGGCAGCGCTCTAGCAGCTGTTCGACTCCGTGGAGGCCAAGCAGTACAAGCGCCCGGACATGAACGAGGACCTGAGGCTGGGCTTCGCATTAAACGACTTTGCAGGAACGAAGTGGAAGAACCTGACGGGCACCGCGAGGTGGAGCGAATCAAGGCCGTCTACGAGGATCCCCGCACCGGTTTCGGCAGCATAGCGCAGACGCTGCAGCAGGCTCAGGTGCGCGACCCCAGCATCTCCAGAGAGGAGGTAGTAGTAAGGAAAGACTGCTTATACTACCCTAACTATTTGTGATTTTTGGGCCAAAAACCCTGCAAAACTGCATAATTTTCCAACCAGCTGAACTTGTCACCAGCGATGCCACCGCTTCGTCGCCGCTCCGTTTTTGGTGCAAAAAGCGCTGAAAACGGTCAACTCCGAAAAGTGCCTTTTTTCGTGTCAGGCGTCAAATGTGCAGCCTGGGCCTCCAAATTCGCCCGTTTTCCGCCGAAAACCGGCTCCAGGCGTTCGCCGTGCTCCGAAATCCGTTTTCTGCCCCGAAAAGCCTGCGAATTCCAGCCCGCTGAGCTTGTCACCGTTTGTCACCGCTTCGTCACCGCTCGCTTTTTGGGTGCAAAAGTGCGCAAAAGCGGCCCCAGTTCCCGAGCTTTTTTTTTTTGCAGGGTTTTTCGCGGCCCGGCAGCCCGCCGAGGACCTGGCTCGGAGCCCGACAGTGCCGAGGTTCTCCACGTAACACGTCAGCCTGCTGAATTAGTCACCGCCGATGTCACCGGTGTCTAACACGTCAGTTTGTCGAGGTACCGGGGTGGAATCGAACCTCCAAGACGTCGCTCCGGAAACCAACGCCTATGCCATCTCACCATCGGCTTTTGTTACCGTCCCAAAACTCACCACGATGTCACCTCTCTTTGGGGCCGAAAAGTGCGCAAAAGAAGCGGCCAGTCTGCAGCGGAACTTTACGTGGAATTCCACGCGGGCATGTACCAAAATCTGGGTCATGCCTGTCGCCAGTTCCGCAAGGCAGGCTCCGGTCTAAGAGCCTCTCCACCGAAGTCGGAAATCCGACCTCACTCCATACCGAAGTCGGATTGGGCCTGGTGCGGGCCTGGTGCGGGCCTGGTGCGGGCCTGGTGCGGGCCTGGCAATCCTGTGTTGGGCACAGGATTGCAGCTTCAATCCTGCGCTGGCAACAGGATTGCTCCAGCCATTCCTGCGCTCACAGCAGGATTGCCCCGGTGCACTGGCTTGGAGCTGTTCTTGCCCGAGCACAGCCTTGTGATGGAGCCGGCCCTGCTGTAGAGCTCCCAGGCCTCAGGCACGTCGTTGATGCTCAGGACGAAGGGCAGGCCCTCTCTCTTTAGAGGGCGTTTTTCAAATGGATTCTATTCTACCTGAGAGGCTCCTAGCACTCGTCCGTCCAGGAAATGACCTCGTCGCTGCAAAATAATGACCCCTAGATATGCTTGCAATTTGGCTCCAGGTTGCATTTCAAGCGAGCCAACCTTTGCAGGGCTAAGAAAAAAACAAAACAAAAAACAGAAAACAAGGGGTCCCAAAAAAAGGGGTCCCCGATGTTAACTTGCGCGAGGTCCCGGGGAATAGTTTGCAGAAGCGTTCCAAGGGCTTCAGAAAAAATAGCGCACACCACCACTCTTCCAGTGCCTCAAGCAGCTCAGATTACGTTTTTTCAACCAAAAAGCACAAAGGTTTTCAACCGGTAACGCCACACGCCAAGACCGCTTGGACTATGCCACAGCATGCCGTTTCAATGCTATCCGGGCCAATCAAGCCTTGTGCCAGCAAAACACGCGCCAAACAAGGACTCCAAATCTCTGTCAAAACATGCGGACATACCTTAGCAAGCTTGTCTCGGGAAGCGCTGCTCCCATTTGCTCCGAGCAGTGTTCTGGAATAGGGTAATGCAAGTGGCTGCATCACGATGGCGCAGCCCTTTTCCTTGGGGAGTTGCAGATTTCTGAGGATAATGCTCGCTTGTAAGTTCGCCTTCAGGTTTCCAAAAATATGGATGAGTTTGGCATGTGCCCCAATTTTAAGCTTGCTTTTCTCCACGTCTTAGCCTGAGCTTGGAGATGTTCCAAGCTCTCCAAACTTAAGCTCGCTTTCTCCTAACTCAGACCTGAGAAATCAATTTGGGGGTCCCTAAAGTTGGCCTTTACTCAGCCTGAGTTTCGACATTTGCCGAACTTAGTCTGGTCTATATTGACCAAACAAAACCCTTGTTTGACCCATTCAATTTCCATCGAAAAGCGGATAGTCGCCACCAATACATTTGCGAAACGCGTCTTCGCATGCAAAGCCAGGCGAGTTTGCAAAACACGGGCCTGAGCGTGAAGATTATCCAAACTCAAGCCAACTTTGGAGAAAACAGCCCTGACTGAGTTTGGAAAATCATCTCAAGCCCGGGCCGAGTTTGGAGAAACAAACTGAGTTTGTAGAATCTCCAAACGCAGGCCCCAGTTTGCAGAAAATGGGCCTGAGTTTGAAGAAGACTTGTCAGTCCTGGTTAGTCCAAACTCTTTGTACGAAGCCAAGAAGCTCTCCGAGTTTGGAAAATGGAGGAACAGGGCCCGAGGTTGGAGAACTTCTAAACTGCACCTGAGTTTGCAGAAAACAAGCCTGACTTTGAAGAATCCGCAAACTCAGCCCGAGTTTTGAGAAAACGGGCCCGAGTTCGGAGAATCTCCGAACTCACCCCGAGTTTGGAGAAAACGGGCCCGAGTTCGGAGAATCTCCAAACTCAGAGTTTGGACTCAGAGCTTGGAGACAACGGGCCTAAGTTTGGAGAATCTCCAAACTCACCCCGAGTTTGGAGAAAACGGGCCCGAGTTTGGAGAATCTCCAAACTCACCCCGAGTTTGGAGAAAACGGGCCCGAGTTCGGAGAATCTCCAAACTCAGGCCCGTTTTCTCCAAACTCCTTTTGTGAAACACGCGAAGAAGCGTTCGGCAAGTGTTTTGGTGGACAAAATAAGCGTTCGGATGGAGATTTTCAGGCAAAATAAGCGTTCTGCAGGAGAAAAACACATGAAATTTGGAGTTTGGAGAATCTCCAAACTCAACCCGAGGTTGGAGAAAACGGGCCCGAGTTTGGAGAATCTCCAAACTCAGGCCCGTTTTCTCCAAACTCGGGCCCGAGCTTGGAGAATCTCGGAATCTCCAAGCGCACCCGAGTTTGGAGGAAATGGGCCGGCGTTTGGAGCAGAGTTTGGAGAATCTCCGAACGCAGGCCTAAGTTTGGAGAAAATCTGTCCGAGATTGGGGAATTTCCAAACTCATCCCGAGTTTGGAGAAAACGGGCCTGAGTTTGGAGAATCTCCAAACTCGAGCCCTTTTTCTCCAAACTCGGACCCGAGTTTGCCAAAATTCGATACTCAGTTCGAGTTTGGAGAATCTCCAACCTCAGGTCTGTTATTCCAACCTTGGGCGCTTGGAGATTCTCGAAACTCGGGCCTGAGTTTTTGGAGAACACATGCCTCAGTTTAGAGAATCTGATGGTTTGGAGAAAACGGGCTAATTTGAGAAAAAAAAAGCTGACTTTGGAGAAAAGGAGCCTGACTTTAAAGAGTGAACGCAGGCCCCAATGGGCCTGAGTTGGGGGAAAACGGGCCTGGGTTTGGCAACTCGGACCCGGATTTGGAAATCTTCAAACTCGAGCCTGAGTTTCCCCAAACTCAGGTTGAGTTGGGAGAAATTGGCTAGAGGCTAGAGTTTGGAGATTACGAGCCTGAGTTTGGAGTATCTCCAAACTGCCCTCACTGAGTTTGGAGACAACGGGCCATAGTTCGGAGATTCAGCCCGAATTTGGAGAAACTGTCTAGCGGACTCAGCTCGAAGAAAAAAAGACCCGAGGAGTCGTGAGTCTTGACATGCTTGCTGCTGCCTCCTATCACCCATCTCGGTGATGAGATCGGAGACTGGGACTGTTTGCACCAAACGCGGCACACTCATGCCCCCCTATTCTCAGAACTCTTCCAATTTACGGGGTCTCAACAAATGAACCGAGTTTCTTCATATGGCGCTACGGGTGCGCAGAAACTGACGTTAGCCCAACTTTGTTCAATTTCAACCCTGGGTTTGGAAAGTCGAGCTCGGTTCCCGACCTTGTTGCAAGGCCTTGTCACAGCAAGATGCGTTCCGGGCTTCCAACAACGGTTGTGAGTACAGGTTGCAGAAACGAAACGTGTTTGATCAAACTGGGGCATGAACACAGCTCACTTGGGGGCTGCTATTGCCCCAAGTGAGCCGCCGTTTTCATGCCCCAGTTTGATCAAGAGCGCTTCGTTCCTGCAACCTGCACTCACAGCCGTTTTGGGAAGCGTGGAACGCTTGTTGCTGTGGATTGCAAAAAAGGCCTGAGCTCGTGCAAGTTAACAGTCCCCGAAAAAAAGGGAAAAGGGGTTTCCTTTGGCAAAGCTTGACATCGCTTGAAATGCAACCTGGAGCCAAATTGCGGCGGATATCTAGGGGTCATTATTTTGCAGCCACACGCCTGCACGCAGCGTTTTAGATTTCGAATCCTTCGCAGGACGAGGTCATTTCCTGGACGGACGAGTGCTAGGAGCCTCTCAGGTAGAATAGAATCCATTTGGGAAACGCCCTCTAAAGAGAGAGATACAGGGAATGCAGGGATTCCCTGCATTGAACTCCCCCCACGATTTGATTCAGGTAGAATAGAATCCATTTGGGAAATCCCCTCTAAAGAGTGCGCCAAGCCGCTGAACCCCCACAGTCCCCGGGCTCCGGTATCGAAGCCTCCTGCCCGGCATTGAAGCTGCGCCAAGCCGCTGAACCCCCACAGTCTCCGGGCTCCTTGCTGTATGTGCTATATGTGCTGTGTGGGTCTTACACGCCAAGCCACTGAACCCCCACTCTCCCCCAGCTCCTTGCTATATGTACTATATGTGCTATATTATTCTGTACGCGCTTTAAAATATACTGTATGTGCTATACAATGCATATTTGGAACATGTTGGAGATGCTATGTGTATAGTACACAGGCTTCTATACCATATAGCACATATAGCACATATAGCACATATAGCACATATAGCAAGGACCCGGGGGAGAGTGGAGGTTCAGTGGCTTGCCTTGTGAGACCCATATAGCGCATATAGCACGTATAGCAAGGACCCGGGGGACTGTGGGTTCGGCGGCTTGGTGCGCGCCACCTGCCCGGCATCGGAGCCACGCCAGCCAAGTGTTCTCAATCCTGTTGTCACCCCAGGATTGAGGGGAACTCCACGTGGAACTCCACGCGGGCAAGTCCGAAAAAATGGGCGGTGCCTGTTTCCAGTTCCGAGGCACTTCGAAAACTTTAGTGCCACTAAAGTTTTCGAGCATCACATTCCTGCCCGGCATCGGAGGCTTCGATACCTAGCGCGCCACATTCCTGCCGCGCCTGCCTGGCATAGAAGCCTCCCGGCCGCGCCTGCCCGGCATAGACGCCACGCCAGCGTATGCGCCGCGCGCATGTTTCGCACGATTTTGCATGGTTTTTGACATGGTTTTTGCATGGGTTTTGCATGGTGCGGTTGCATGACATGATTTTGACATGACTTGTTTTTGCATGACATGATTTTGAACATGTCATTTTGACCTGTTGGTTTTTTGCACGGTTTTGCATGTTTGCATGTGCATGTGGTTCAAGCCCTAATGCCCCCCCCTCCCCCCCGATTTTTTTCCCTGTCAGGTGTACATCCTGGAGAACTTCGCGGTGGGAGGCGGGGCGGTGCCGAGCGGGCACCTAGGTAAACGTGCCGAGCAGGCACAGTGCCGAGCAGGCACTTGTAGGTAGTGCCGAGCAGGCACTAGGACGTGCCGAGCAGGCACAGTGCCGAGCAGGCACTTGCAGTGCCGAGCAGGCACAGTGCCGAGCAGGCACTTGTAGGAAAGTAGGCACTACGGCGCCGAGTGGGCGCCGTAAGAGTGCCAGTGCTGAGCGGGCACCGTAGGACGTGCCGAGCAGGCACAGTGCCGAGCAGGCACTTGTAAGTAGATGTGCCGAGCAGGCACAGTGCCGAGCAGGCACTTGTATGTGCCGAGCAGGCACAGCGCCAAGCAGGCGCATGGAGCAGGCGTTGTGGGCCACTGTGAAAGTGGAGGCCACTGTGAAAGTGGTTGAGTACTGGCTCGCCCAACGGCCCCTTAGTACTGGCTCGCCCAACGGCCCCTTAGTACTGGCTTGCCCAACGGCCCCTTAGTACTGGCTCGCCCAATGAGTACGGGTTCGCCCAATGAGTACTGGCTCGCCCAACGGCTTCGATACCTAGTGCGCCACGCAGCTCATCGAAGTCGTGACGAACACTAAGCAGTCAAATTCCTTGACATGGACAAAGCTCGCACCACCTGCCCGGCATCGGAGCCTCCCACCCGGCCGCTTCGAAAGCATAAGTGCCACTTATGCTTTCCAGCATCACATTCCTGCCCGGCAGAGCCGCGCCAGCCCGACGTGGAGGCTTCGATACCTAGCGCGCCACCTGCCCGGCATCGAAGCCCTGCCGAGCCCGCGCCAAGGTCGGGACTCTTCCCAGACAACTGTCTAAAGTTTCGGCGAACCTGCCCAGCATCGGAGCCTCCCGGCCGCGCCACCTGCCCGGCATTGAAGCCTCCACCCCGGCCGCACCAACTGTTTGGCATCGGAGCCTGGCGTCAATCCTGGGCTGGGCGCAGGATTGCCCCCCCTGAATCCTGCACTGGGCACAGGATTGCTCCACTCAAGCCTATTGCTCCATTCAATCCTGTGCCCAATACAGGATTGCCCCGGTCTCCCAGAAACTGCCTGACTCTAGGCGCAGCGGGACACGGCGCGCACGGGCTCGGACCAGTGCTCCGCCACGCAGGGCAGCGCGCTGTTCTCCGCGGCCCGGTCGTAGAAGAGAAAGAGGCGGGTGAACGGCGCCTCCGGCTCGCGCGCCAGCAGCTCGCCCAGCAGGCGAATCAGCTGCGTGTGGCGCTCCTTCTTAGTGGTCTGCCGCGTCATGCCGGCAATCTTGAAGGCGTCCGGGTTGTAGCGTAGCACCAGCAGCTTGTGACCGCTGCCAAGCGCCACGCTGGCGGCCATGTCGAAGTCCCTGCGCACATCGCAGCTGGGGTCGTAGGCCTTGTGCTGCTCCTCGTCAACCTCCAGCAGGACGTAGCCCCACGGAGTCGGCAGGGCAAAGTCCGCGAAGGCGTGGGCCGTCTCCGACTCCAACCCGCAGCCGCGGAAGGGCAGGTAGTGCTGGTACTCAAAGGTGATCTGCGCGTCGCGGAGTGCTTGGTGCACCTCAAGCTCCTTACTCTTGGTCGCAGCGCGCGGGTTGTCGCCGTGCTTGCTGCGCATATGCCCGAGGAGCGACTGAGCGCTGGCCTTGCCGCGGGCAGACTTCGACTTCACAAAGGAAGTTGTTGCACTCTGCACAGTGGTCGCGTAAGCGCTGGTGTCTACAAACGGAATCACCGCCGCAGTCGCTGCAGTGGTTGCGCCGCCTTCCGTGCGAGCAGTAGGACGCACCGCCGCAGTCCCGGCAGTAGTTCCGCAGACGCGAGTGCTCGCAGTACGATGCGCGCACCCTTCCATGCGAGCACACGCCTGCGCCGCCGCAGTCCGCGCAGTGGCTGCGCTGACGACCGTGGGGGCATTTCTTGTCAGACCTGGCAGGCGCTCCACAGTCGCGGCACCGATCTTGCCTCCGTCCGTGGGGGCACTTCTTCGCAGGCCGGCGCACAGGTGCCATCGCTGAACACTCTTGGTGTTTTCTCACACGTCCCGGCGAGCGGCGATGCAAACGGACGCGCCGACAGGAGTCGAATTTTCAAGATGAGAGTAGAGGCAGCTGTGTTTAAAACCCACAGGCGCCAGCCCGCCCGCCGCGGCAGAGACCACCGGAGGCTAGCAGGATGAACGCACCGCACCACCTGCCCGGCATAGAAGCCTCCCGGCCGCCTGCCTGGCATCGGAGCCCGCCGACGGGTTCGCCCAACGACTCTTAGTAGCTGAACTCTACGCGGGCATCAACCAAAAAATGGTTGGTGCCTGTTTCCAGTTCCGAGGCACTTCGAAAACATTAGTGCCACTTATGTTTTTCCAGCATCACATTCCTGCCCGGCATCGGAGCCCGCGCCAAGGTCAGAATACTTCATAGGGAAAAATTTTTCCAGTTGTCCCCCCACAGGACAACTGGAAAAAATTTCCAGTGGTCCTGTGGACCACTGTCTAAAGTTTCGGCGAACCTGCCCGGCAGAGCCGCGCCAGGACGCACGCAGCTGATGTCTCGTATGTTATCACCAACTACGAAGCAGTGTCCGATTATGTCGGACACTGGCTCCATCGTGCGCAGGTCTCGCTTTTGACCGGCGCCACCGGTCAAATCAAATTGAGTCACATTGCAGCGCGGAGCCGGCCTCGCTTTGCGGAATAGCCACTGGACTAAGGCGTCGGCGAAAACATATGTAAACATGTTTGAAGGACCTGTCACCGGCAACATCCCGGAGGTCCTGGACAACGGAGAGGTAACTGACGGCACGCACGTCACCGCAGGGCAGCTGGCCCTCGCTCTGACGCCCTACGCGCAAGTAACGGACCTGGCGGTGAACACGGCAGCCTCCGGCAACAACGCGCTGCCATCCAGTCCCTGGACGACAGAGTCACCGCAGAGCTGGCCTCAAAGCTGGACAGCAGCGCGCTGGCGCCGGCAATTGCGCCCCTAGCAACGGCGGCGGCCCTGGCCACCACGGACGGGCAGGTGGCCGCGCACGGAAGCAGCATCGCCGCGCTGCAGAGCTCGCTGACCACGGGTCTCTCCAACAAGGCAGACCAATCGGCCTTCGACGTGCTGGAGGGCGTGGTGGCTACGAAGAGCACCCCGGACGGCGTGGACCTGAAGCTGTCCAACTACAGCACCGCGGCGGCCATGAACGGTTCCATCGCCTCGGCCAACAACGCCACGCTGGCCACGGTGGCCGCCAACTACGGCCTCAAGACGGTGGTGGACCAGCACTCCCTGGACATAGCGGCGAGGATCACGCCGCTGGAGGTAGACACCAAGGTGGCCAACGCTCTCCTGGGGGCCGTCACCGCCGCAGCGCTGGCCTCCGAGCTTGCGAGCCGAGGCCTCCATCTCGGGGCTGCAGGCCTCCAAGGCGGACGCCAGCGCCCTGACAGCGTACGCGCTGCTCTCGGCCGTCGACACTTCCTCGCTGGTGGACTCGAAGATCTCGGCCGCTCTCCTGGGCGCAGTCACCACGGCAGCCCTGGACGCCCTCCTTGGCAAGGCGGACGCCAGCGCGCTGGCCGCCCTGCTCTCCACGGTGGACGGGCTGGACACGCCACTGGAGGTGGACACCAAGATAGCACATGCCCTGCTGGGTCTCGCCACCGAGGCCTTCGTCGCAGCGCAGCCTGCCAGCCGTGACGCCAGCATCACGGCGCTCCAGGGGGCAGAGGCCGACGCGACGCTGCTGGCTCGTACGCCACGAACGCCGCGCTCTCAGCCAGCGAGACCACGCTCCAGAGCGCCCTCGACGCAATCCTCGCGGAGCTCGCCGCCCTGCAGCTTTCCGGCGGCGGAGTTGTTAACGCGCCGGCCTGGGCGGGCTTCACATGTTGGGAGCTCCTTCGCGGAAGCAACGTCGTTCGCAACCTGCATTTCGTGGCTCCTCTCTCTGCTGCGCTGGCCAACGGCGACGACACGCTGCGCATCACGGCAGACTGCTACTCCGTCGCAGCGGCGGACGCGGCCCTCGCGGCTGCGCTGCTGGCCTACTACACCTCCTCACAAGTGGACACTCTGTTGGGAGACTACCGAACCGGAACGGCGCAGAACACGGAGACGACCAGCGCCATCACGGCCGCGCTGCTGGCCTACTACACCTCCTCACAAGTAGACGCGCTGTTGGGAGACTACCGCACCGCAAGCGCGCAGGAAACGCAGACGCAGGCGGCCATCGCGGGCTGCTGGCCTACCGGACGGGCCCGGACCAGGACGTACACAACCAACCAAATCACCTCGGCGTTGGTGGCGTACCGCTCAGCCGCCGACCAGGACACGGCAACGGCCTCGAGCATCGCAGCCGCGCTGCTCAGCTACTACACCATCACGCAGGTGGACGGTCTCCTTGCGGGCAAGCTCGGAGTCACGGAGGCTGCGCTGCAAACAGCCGTGCGCTTTCCGGACGACGGGGGGGCCGACGAGGTGGTGGCCGCCATAGGAGAGCAGATCCTGGCCCCCACGGACGTCTCACTGTCAAACTGGACGGTTCGCCCCGCTGCGCGGGAGTAAGTGTGGACGGCACACCCTGACCCTGGCGGCGAACCCGTGGAACATCGTGCGCACCTACAACTTGACCCGGGCCGAGAGCTCCTCTTCGCCTGCCGCTACCGGCTCGGCACGGCCTCCAACTTCGTGGTGTACATGTCCGAGGCAGACAACGTCTACGACCCCTTGTACGGCAGCTTCGTGGGCGACCAGGGCGCCTGGAGCACGGCCAAGATGTACTTCACAGTGCCTCCGAACGGAGTTGCGAAGCTGCACTTCGGGGCGCACTTCCAGGCGCCGGGCCTGCCCAACCAGACGGCAGGAACGGTGGACGTCTACGGCCTCCAGATCCTGGACGCAACCCTGGAGACCGGCAACACGGAGGAGGAGGACACGGCGGCCTCGGCCCTGCTGCTGAAGCACAAGTTCCTCGACGGAGGGGCCGACGACGTCACGCTGGCCACCCTGGGAGTGCTGGAGCCCACGCTCACCACATTAGCTGGTGCGCTCCAACAGCCAGAGCTCCGTGGCCTCCGCCAGCTTCACGGTGGGAGGCTTCCAGCTGGAGGGCTACGCCATGACCCTGAGCGCCGTGCGCACCTACACGCTGGCGCCGGGGAGACGCTACTCCTTCGGCTGCCGGTACAGGCTGGGCACGGCCTCCAACTTGGTGATGTACGTCAGCACGGCCGACAACGACTACGTGGGCGTCACCGGCACCTTCCTCGGCACGGCCGCGCAGGGCGTCTGGAGCACGGCGCGCCTGGACTTCTCGGTGCCGGCGGAATCGCGAAGCTGCACTTTGGAGCCTTCGGCGGGTCTATCCCCGGGCTGGTGCAGCAGTCGGCGGGCACGCTGGACCTGTACAGCATGCAGATCAGGGCCTCGGCCTTCGAGGGAGAGTCGGTCTCCGTGACGGACCTGCTGGCCGACTCGCTGGCCCTCACGGGCTCGGCCACGCTGGACGGGCTCACCGCGCAGGGCAACGTGGGCTGCGACCAGCTGCTGTGCAACGACGTGATCTGCACCGACGTGTTCACCACGGGCGTGGACGCCTCGGGCGCAGTCTCCTGCGCAGCGCTCACAGCCACCGGCACCGTCGCCGGAGCCACGCTGTCGTCCACAGGGGCCGTGTCAGGCAGCTCGCTGAGTATCACCGGGGCGGCCAGCGTGGGCCTGCTGAGCTCGGCCACCGGAATCACGGGCAGCACGTTGACCATCAACAACACGGCCAACGCCGGGAACTTCACCACGGTGGGCGACGTGTCCACGGGCACGCTGACGGCATCGGGCGCAGCAACCGCGGCGAGCTTCGCAGCCACCGGTGCGCTCACGGGCGCCACGCTGACCATCACCGGGGCGGCCTCCGCGGGCCCGCTGGACTGCGAGAGCCTGGACTGCACCTTCCCGGCCACGAGCGGCGGAGTGTCGACGGGCAGCGTGGTCTGCGGCGACGTGACGAGCTCGGGCACGGTCTCCGCGCCGCAGCTCTTCGCGTCCAACACGCTCAACGTGACCAACACCTCCGACTTCTCGGACGATCTCTTCTTGACGAAGAACTGGGCGGGCTGGAGCAAGCTGCAAGTGTCCAACAACAGCGCGGCCCCCGACAGCGGCACGGAGCTGCGGCTGCTGGGCAACCAGAGCGCGCGGGTCTTCCTGGAGCGGGACGGCGGGGCGCACCAGTGCGAGCTCATCATGATCAACGACGAGGCGCTGGTGCAGACCAAGAGCCTCTCCACGCAGCTGTCCCTGACCACGAACCCGAGGAACCCCGGCTGCCTCGTGATCGCGGGCAACACGGGCAACGTGGTCTGCAACACGAGCTTCACGAATTTGACGGACAGCCGGGTGAAGACGGAGATGGCCGAGGCCGACGTGGCGGAGCTCCAGCAGCTCTTCGACTCCGTGGAGGCCAAGCAGTACAAGCGCCCGGACATGAACGAGGACCTGAGGCTGGGCTTCGCCTCGGACGACTTCGCAGGAACAAAGTGGAAGAATTTGACGGGCACCGCCCGGTGGAGCGACGGCACGGAGATGGTCACTCTCGATTACTCTCACCTCACCCGCGTGCTGTGGGGGGTGTGCAAGGGCTTCCAGGCCCGGCT
>CAUJNA010001740.1:0-58684 GCA_963377175.1 Effrenium voratum | reverse complement strand
GAGGTCCTTGTTGGTGTTGCTTCCCATGTTCCATTGATCGCCATTTGGCTCAAGACACAATTGAGGTTCAAGATCTGATGTGTGACTGCGGATATCCGTGATTGGCATTAGGAGGAAAACGACTGCTCGCGCCGCACCGTCTGGACTACTGTTGTGACTATCATTCCTTCTTCCTTACAACGTTTACACGGGTTCGGCTATAACGGCATCGTCCGTATACACCTTTCTACGTGGTTGGTATTTAAGCTTGAGGGTTCGGTGCACAGCGTCCCACGGGACGTCACCTTGCCGTCTCTTGACAGGTTATCAGCCGTAACTACAAGCTCTACACTGGACTGGGAGACAGCTGGTTTATTGCGGGTACAGGGACAATAAAGGAACGATTACATACACAGTACAATGCGTCTTCGGCGTGCCAAAGTACTGAACTTTTGGGTTACAGCCAAGCTCAGAGGGATTCCAATGGAATTTGATGGCTCTTACATTCGGTGATGGATTTGATGATTGCAGATTCACAGGATGATCCTGGGAGCGGAGGTTCCGCGCTATTCAGCGACATATCTACTCCCACAAGATCATGGAAGCAGATCGATGTTCATCAGGAGTCGAAGAAAAGAGAATCCCCACCGAGAAGATCATCATCTTCGCCTGCGACACCACGGAAGTCGCAGAAGGGCGTGAGATCGACATCGAAGGGTGGGAGGTCAAAATCACCCACCAGTGCAGATTTTCGCGCCGTGATCAAAGAGAAGAATAAGATGGAGGTGGAGATCGGGGAATATCTGAAGACACTTGATGAAATGTCGGCAGCAATGGCGAATCTTAACCAAGAAGACTATGGAAGCACCATCCGGATCCAGGAGCTGGAAAGACGATGCGAGATTGCCAGCATGCAGTCGGGACATCTAGTGAGTCACCACCAACACCACATGGCTGAGGCATGGCGCAAGTTTGAGGAAGAAGCCCAACAGATGCGCAAGGTGGAAATGAACGCATTTCAGTACGGGGAGAAGAAAGACATGGAGTCGAATATTATAATGCAACAGAAGAGGCAAGCTGAAGGAACTATCATGGAGCAGAAGCGGGAGATTGCATTGATGAAATCCTACATGGCAAGCGAGAAGTCGGCCGCGCAGGAATCAGCTATACGTGCAAACCAGATACACCGTGAGGCTTCACAACAGATATCAGTTTATCAGCAACAGATCAGAGGCATAGAATCTTCTACTTCTATCGAGAAGTTCAACGAGGAGGAGATGGTCCAAAGTCTGAAATCACAGTTGGAGCATGCACTCGTCAAGCGCCCCGAGACGTACTCTTTGGAGGACTCCAGGGAACAGCTGATGACGAGGCTGAATGACGTTACAGTATTTGCGGAACAGGAATCGAAGAGAGCAGATTGCTTGCTTCGCGAAAAAAGAAGAGATCGTCAAACAGTATGAGTCCGACGTGTCGATGAAGGACCAGATGATTGCTGTCGAAGGTGGTCATCGTCAGGATGCGATCTTGGAGTTAGCCCAGGTCAATGAAGAGAAACAAGAGGAACGGTGCACGATGGACGAGAAGTCGAAGGAGGCTGAGTACTGGAGATTGACAGCTAAGGGAATGTACGATGAGTACCTCGAGGAGATGCATGAGCTTCAGGGACAACTGAAGGAAAGAGAGGCGACGCTCAAGCAAGAAGAGAGTTTTGTACGCCAACTCGATGTTGACAACGAGGAACTACGTGCACACAAGAAGCTGGAGACACAGGAAGCCTCCAGCAGCAAAGATGGACATCGTGAACGAGCAGTAGTGAAACGCGCTGAGGGAGGAACCCAGGCTAATTCAAAAAGGATAGACAAGAAGGTGGCTGGGTCAGTCCCGTCATCGTCTTCAAATCAAATCCCTAATTCGTCGCTGATGCCAGGTTCGATCCTCTTTCCGTCTTTCGGTGATCCATTGATCGATGTACACCTATCCCAGATGCAAGGGGTTGTTGGGCATGTCCCACAATCCACTACTACGACTGGTGGTGGTGATGGGGGGGGAAACAACGGTACTACGCCCCCATTGGATTACGGTGGATTCCCGCCAAATGGGAATGGGCAGGGAGCGGGTCGACGTCAGTTGAGCCTCGCTGGTGGCGGAGGAGGACCTCCGGATGATCCACCCGATGATGAGGATGAGGATGACGACGACGAAGGAGATGAGGAAGAAGAGGAAGAAGAAGAGGAAGAAGACGATCGGACACGGAGGAGACGAAGGAGATCGAGAGATAACCGAGAGATCAAGAATGATCGACCGAGAATCTCGAGGAAAGAGGCCGAGGGAGTATCTATTCCGGCCTGGCCAAAGATCCATCAACTTGACACCTGGAAGATGCAACTGCTGATGAATGTTCTGAGCGCATGTGCAGATCCAGATACCGACGCATGGACGAAATGGCTGGAGCAGGCTCTTGGGTTGAACCCAGACCTGGATTTGCTTAGCGATTCAGGTGGCGACAGATTTGCTACGATAGATATTAAAATGGCCATGGGCATGCAGAACATGCTGAAACAAGCACCTGACGAAGCCAAGGACGTATACCTCGATGCTACACGACACTCTGAACTACGACATCAACAAGGGGTGATCGTGAAGGGACGAGAGTTGGTGGCACTAGTTATGCAATCATTCAGAACTTCCGATAGAACGGATCTTGTCTACCACATCGAGCATCTATTCAACCTTGACTTTCCTGGCGACAAGAACTTGGTCATGTTCAGGAACATATGGTATGATTTGCTGCTGAAGATGAGGAGCGAGGACAGACCCAGTAAGCTGGCTCTCAGAGACATCCTTTACAGGAAGATCAAAGGGAGCAAGAAGATGGAGTTCGGCCTCAATGCCTACCATAGACTACCGGACAAGCATCCTCAGAAGACGTATGAATTCTTATTGGCGTTGATCGACTATCAGATCAAGGCAGATCGGGAAGACCTGATGCTCGATATGAAGGAGAAATCGGTCAAGTCGATGATGAAGTCAGGCGGGAAGGATGCGGCTCCAGCAACTGGCAAACAGGAGAACCAGGGTGGCAAGGGCAGAAAGGGGAAACCCGGTGGACCTGAAGCCGCTCCTGTGCTCCCAAAAGCCAAGGCAAAGGGCCACGCTGGCAAGAACGGCAAGTCCGACGGCGCCAGCGACAGAGGCAAGAGTCCGGGAGGAAGCAAGGATAATCCCTGCTGGTACCACTTCAAATCGGCAAAGGGGTGCGTGAAAGGAAATGAATGTACTTTTTCCCACAGCAAGAAGACGGAGCATAAGTTGGAGAGCATGTCCAAGGGGAAAGGAAAGGGCAAATCCAAGTCCAGATCATCGTCACCAAAGAGGGTTGATGGAGCATGCTTCGCGTTTCAGAAGGGGAAGTGCGATAGGGGAAGCGCTTGTAAGTACAGGCATGAGCTCATCAAGAACAATTCAGCTCCAGCAACGTCAAATGACAAGGCGCAAGCCAAGTCGAAGGCTGCCGCCAAAGCCGCAGCGCCTGCCATTGCGAGGAGGGCCATCGCAATGCCCGCGTTAGTCCTGAAGCAATCGGCTCCTGCAGGGAAGGTAAGCTTCAAGAAGGACGTTGATCAGGTCGAACCGGACGAAGCCGAGACTGTCTACCACGAGCACGATGACGACGCGATGAGCGAATCATCGAGATGGTCTGGCGAGTCCGAGATCCCCGAGAAATTGGTGTGGTTCAAGGAAGTGCTCGACGTCGACGAGAATGGGGAGATCACCTACCTCGAAGACGAGAGAAGGCAATGGGAACGAAAAGGGGAATGGTACGGTTATGAGTACAATGAGAATGAGCCTTATCAGTACGTGTACGTCGACGAGAAGAAGTTCAAAAGCAGTGATCATCGTGAATTGTCAGCCTATCAAGTCCAACGATCATTGATAAGTGCGAAGATACTGAGAGAAGTAGTGGATGATGTATATAAGAAGCACTACTTCCCGGTGACCAAGGAGAGCAGCATAATGTTCGAGTATGATCGGAACAAGGACGTGATCAAGGAATCGGCTGTCGACTGGAAGAAGCAGCATGGTATGCCGAAGAACGTTTTCGCCATGTCAACGTGCATCAGCAAACGGGTGAAATGGTTGATGGACAACGGATGTGGTCATGATCTCATTGGAAGAGCCAAGGCGAAGAGCCTGGGTGTCGACATCGTGAAAGATGACGACGAGATCGTGTTCCAGACCGCGAATGGTTCCACTTCCACATCTGATGTGGCCAAGATAGTCGTGGACGAGTTGGACGAGACTGTCGAGCCGCATGTATTGGATGAGACACCCCCGGTATTGTCAGTGGGGAGGAGATGCATGAAGATGGGTTATGCATTTCACTGGATGCCTGGTAAACTACCTTTCATGGTTACGCCAAAGCAGGGATTCGTGCACTTGCAGGTCAGGGACGACATCCCGTACCTAGTGAGTGATGGTAAACTTCGGAGTAACAGGCATCGCCCTACGATAGACGACCTCAAGGAGCACTTTTCGGAAGTATTGGCGATGGTAACGAACGACGAGGCAGATCAGGGAGGTGACGATGAGAACGACGTCACACCCGCCGCTGTCGGTGAGTCCGCAGAAGCCGAGGGCGAACACCACGACGGGGCATTCGACTTCGGGCCACCCGGAGGAGCCGGTCCGGTACGTCCGCCTCCCGTGGCTGAGGAAATACCTGTAGATGTTGGGTCAGTCCCGCATAGACATGGTGATGCCGAAGCTCACGAGGAAGAGGTTGATGAAGATGATCCAGATGCCGGAATCGAAGTAGACGTGTACGAAGGATCATCAATAAAGAGGAAAGTGGGAGTCCTCAAGAAGGACGCCAACTCCATAGCTCATTTGCTTACACACAGATACCGAAATCCCTTCTGCGAATCATGCTTCAAGGCAAAGATGAGACACTTCAGATCACGAACGGGAGCATTCAAAAGAGAAGTGAAGACGTTCGGTGACCTGGTGACGTTCGACTTTGTGACGGCATCAGGAGACCATGAAGTGGAAGGCAGGTATGCGCTCATCATCCGGGACATATATACCGGAATTATCATGGATTATCCCACCGCGAGAAGAGACACTGACTCAGTCGTCAGGGCTATCAAGCACTTCTGCGGGAGGAGGAAAATCAAGCAGGTATATTCAGATGACGGCCCGGAACTGATCAATGCGTGCGTGGAGCTGATGCTGAACCACGACCTATCGCTGCCTGGACGGCCGCAGAACAATTCCCTTGCTGAAAGAACAAATCAATTCATCATTGACCAGACTTCGGCTTGTCTAGTACATGCCGGTCTACCCACGTGTTATTGGGTGCAGGCCATCACCACTCTGTGCCATCTCATGAACATCGATGAGGTGAACGGATCGAGTGCATGGATGAGGCTGCATGGCGAGGAGTTCAAGGGCGAGAAGATACCTTTTGGTGCGCTAGTGGACTTCAAGCCGAGCGAAGCACGAGTGGGAAAGAGGGAGAAGTTCGAGCCGAGAGGGGAAACTGGTATATTTGCTGGATATGTGTTGAGCACCGGTATGCATTGGGCAAACAAGTATCGTGCTTGGGCACTTACTGCATTTGCGGGTGCAGAGCTGAACATCAAGAAGGCAAAGGTTCCGCCTCGGGTGAGAATGCCACATCAGACGGAGAGGATGATCCTGAAATCTCCTCTGACATTCCCAATACAACAGAAGTACAAGGTTGCCAACGAGACTTTGGAAGGGATAGAGATGTCTATCGATGCGATCGGTCTGGATGCGCGTGACCGCCTGATCGAAGATGATGACTACGAGCCTGAATTGCTGCAGAGTGACGAGAAGCGACTGCTTGACGATGAGGTCGATCAGATCGCTGGTCTACTGCTCGACGATGGCCCGGAGGTAATCGCCGGAGATCGGGGGGATCATGCAGGAGAAGAAGATGCTAGACCGAGCTCCTCAAAAGGGAAAGGAGATGGACACCCTAAGGGCGATGAAAAAGTTGCGAAGTCCGACCTTCCACACGTGTCAGTTGGGCTACCCGGGGATGGTATCACGTACGTCAACGACGATGGCAAGGAGGTTAAGATCGACAAGGCCGGGAGACCGTATCCTGTCGGGAAGGACGGATTCAGGCTAATGAAGACATCGAGACCTCCAGAGTTCACTCATGAAGAATGGAAGATGATGAGTAAATATTACACCAAGGAAGAGAAGGCCGAGGTGAAGGGCGGTGGCAAAAGGAAAGAGGAAGATCCCAAGAGTAAAGAGTCTGATATTTCCGCGCCGGCAGAGGCACGGACATTACAGATGCCCGGTGGTAAGAGAATTCGAACGATGCTTCGGAACCGCTGGGGTGGAGTAGAATGGCAGTACAATTGGGGATTGCGGAAGAACATATCAAAGATCAAGAACCCAATGGATGGGAAGCACTTGGCTGAGCTTGAATGGTTCAGGATTGTTGTTAATCCTGTCGACGGGGTGGTTGTTCTCATGGATTCCAAACAGTCCCAAGACGTCATGAGACGAAACGTTCAGCTTGAGAAAGAATTTGAGTGTCTGGTGGTAATTTATGCCTGGAAGTTCAAGTCTGAGGAGCGATCAAAGTCGTCTCCAAACTGGACGAAGGCGGTTGCATCAGTCATTGAGAGTCATAAAGACGAAGCTGAGACAGCATCGGGGACGGATCCATCGGTCGACGAATCGACGGACCTCACCTGGTATGAATGGGAGGAGTCTGCTGAGATAGTTTCTGGAAAAGTGCCACTCGCAATGCCTGCGATAGGCGTAGACGGTGAAGCCAAGAAGTACCCATCGATGCCGTGCGTGACTTCTGAGCGAATACAGCACAGAGAGAAAGCTGTGAAGGTTGTACGATTCTTCGACGCTTTAGTATCCAGGCCGGTAGGCCGGAAAGAGATGTTGACCAACCCTGATGCATTAGCATCAATGAAGAAAGAGTGGTCGGGATTAATCGACCAGGGGGTCTTCGATCTTGGCGCGGTGCGCGAATATGACGCTGTAGCCAGAGAAGCAAAAGCGAAAGGAAATACACATGGCTCGCGCACACGGCATTTGCGTTGAAAAGCACTCACAGTTGCCGGTTGGTGACCCTAAGAGGAAGTTCAAGGGTAGAGGCGTGTTGCTGGGGAACCAAGTGAAGAACCAAAGCTTTGAGGCTGCGATGTTTCAAGATTTGGGGAACTCCCCTGCTTCATTTGAAGCCTCGCGTTGGGCGGATTTTCTGGGTTGTCATGATGGGTGGGATGTGCAGATGGCCGACGCTGTTCAGGCGTATATACAGGCCACCTTGAGAGGCACGCCGTGTTGGATTGAATTGCCACCGGAGGCCGTGCCAAGTGAATGCAAATGGGATAAGTACAGAAGACCAGTCGTCCCGTAGAGGAAGGCGCTGTACGGACACCCAGATGCGGGAACATTTTGGGAGCAGCACTGCGATGAGTCGGTGCGTGCCGTTGGTTTTGAGCCCATCGGCGAAGAATGGCCTTCTGTGTACATTCATGAAAAGCTCCAGCTTGTTCTGGTTGTGTATGTCGACGACTTCAAAATGGCAGGGCCGCAGAAGAACCTTGCCCAAGGATGGAGCATGTTGCGTACACGTTTGAAGTTTGAGCCCGAGACTGGACTTGACATGTACCTTGGTTGCAATCAAAGCAAGGGAAAAAGAAAAGATAAGAAAAAATAAAAAAAAAAATAAAAAAATAAATAAAAAAAAAAAAATATTAAAAAAAAAATAAAAAAAGAATAAAAAAAAAAATTAATAAATAAAAAAAAAAATAAAAAAAAAACGTCACTCTCGGGAACGGACACCGAGTAACAACGGTGACCTATGACATGGAACAGTTCCTACGTTCCTGTGTCGACCGCTATCTTGAAGTGGCGGGCGACGTGAAGTTGAATAAGGTTGTCACCCCTGAGTTGCATGAAGAAACAAAGGATCACGTCTCACGGAAGCCTGCCAGAGAGGGGCCGTCAGTCGTGTGCAATTGGTGTAACAATCTTGTGCCCACCGACGGTTCTGCCACAGTGCCGGACCAGCGGGGAGGGACTCCTGAGTTGGCCATGAAGGAGCCCGCGTGGACACCTTGCTCCGCATGCCGCTAGCGTACTAATGAAGTTGCTGTACGGTGCGCGGATCGCCCGCTTCGATTTGTTGCGGCAAGTGAATCGCCTGGCACGGAATGTGCACAGGTGGACTGACTCCGATGATCGGGGTTTGCATCATGTGATGTGCTATGTACATCATACGAAACATTGGCGCATGGTCGGTTGGGTCGGAGACTCCATGGATGATGTGCGCTTGGCCTTGTATGCGGAAGCTGACTTTGCAGGATGTGTCGACTCGCTACGTTCCACATCTGGTGGACACTTGAATATACAAGGGCCTAATACTCGGTTTCCGTTGTCTGGCAGCTCAAAAAGACAGGGTTGTGTGAGTCACTCAACTCCTGAGGCCGAAATAGTTGCGGCCGATGTTGCCATGAGGGCAATGGGTATGCCTGCTCTAAAGTTGTTGCAGCGGATTCTCAAGAAGTCACCGAACTTTGTGTTCTATGACGATAACAAGGCTATGATCGGTGTCGTGCGATCGGGGAGGAACCCCACGATGCGCCACCTGGAGAGAAGCCATGGTGTTAGCATTTCGTGGATGCATGAGATGTTCACACGTGATTACATGTACTTGGCGTATGAGGTCACCGACAGGATGGCGGCCGATTTTTACACCAAGGCGTTCAATGATGGGCGCAAATGGAAACATGCATGTTTGCAGATTGGTCTACTTGACCCGAGCTTGCTGTCTGACCCGGATACCCTCAAGGCGCTCACACCCCCGTGTGATCCCATAAAGGGGACCATGCAGACCGCTTCGGGGACAGTTGACGGAGTTCCAACATTTCCGTACACACACATACCGATCATGCCCCCGGACCTATGGTGGTCTGGAGTAACATCCAAAGAGGGATTGCATGAGCATGAAGGACATGATCCGGTTGTTGTTGCCAAGGGACCCAGATTGATGCGTGTAAAACCTCCACTCGCGGTTATGACACCGTTTGGGAGCAAGTGGCTTCGTTCCACTTGGTTTCTGAAGAATGGGTCATGGCTCAAAGTTGAGGATAGAGTGGACCCGGGGCTACAATGTGTGCGAATTGATGGTTGGGTTGAGCGCGCAGTTTGGCAGTTTCATCCCGTACCGGTCGCTGCACCGGCGCGGGAACGGTCTCCACGACCACGACCAATTCACGTCGGGTCCGGGGATGTTGACATGCAGTCCGTGCTGGCCGCATTTGTTGATGAACTGTCGAACGAGCGCATAGAGTTGAAGTGTGTTAACGACCTTGCTTTGGAAACGTTGCTCCGATTGAAATTGCTCATGCGTTGTCTGCATATCAATCACGAGCAGCTTGTCCCTGGTCGTTGTATTGTTCCGTATCGCATTGCGGTGAAGCACAAGCCACAGTTAGCGCCGGGTATTGAACTCGCGATGGTCAAACATGACGGTGGTGTGCTTCGCGCTCCTGTTCATGTCTCGCTTCCTGGTATGAGAACTCGCACAGTCGTCACTCTTTACAGTGTTGACTTGGCTCGGACCATCGTGCTGATGGCATGTTCCGAACCACGTAACTGGTTCACTGCTCTTGCCCGCCATGACGGGCCGCAGGTTGTCACCATAACTCTGGTTGATGACTTACTGAGCGAGTACGGGGGGAGAATTGCCAGACATGTGCTTACCAAACCTTCCGATTTGTTGTTCTTCGCCGGGCCTTGCACGGGGGGGTCATCATGGGCACGCCTCAACAAGACTCGCGGAATTGACACCGCAGAGAAAATCGAGGCCAAACAACGAGAATTTTGGAGATTATTTGAACGGTTCGTTGAAATTAAACGGCATGCCATGACAAAACGAGCTGCGATTTTGTTTGAGTTGCCTGGAAGTTGTGATTATTGGAAAGATGAGAGACTGCGTGAGGTCGTGCATGATGGGACTAGTCACGAGTTTGATGGGTGTCGCTATGGCTTGAAACAAAGATATGCAAAGAAACCCATGCCAATCAAGAAACCATGGAGAGTTGTAACATGGAACTTTGAACTTGGTGGCTCGTTGTCTAAGAAATGCAATGGAAACCATGAGCATGGACCTTGTGCTGGTCGTGAAACCAAAGAAACCCAGTTGTACACGTCTATAATTGTGGGTGTGATCCTTCGCCGTTTTCGTGCTCGAGCAAGGTGCCTTAAACCGGCACCGTTGAAACTCGCTCTTGCTTGCATTACGCGAAGGAGATCGCGGAAGCACCAAGCTACTGCGAGCGAAATCTGCACCACCCCAACTGCACAACCGAGGTGCTGGGCCAGTCCAGAACCTCTGGTGCATACGGGGAGCTGGGTTAGTCCCGAACCCCAGGCTTCAAGGAGGAGCTGGACGAGTTCGTCACCTCAATCTGAAGCTGGGATCGCATTGGGACAATTCCGTGGCTTCATTTGCTGCTGCTTATTTTGGGTTTTCCTGGTTCTGGAGAATATCATCAAGATGACTGCCAATCCGAATGTCGTCAATACGAATGAGTTCTTCTGCGTGCCGGTTGGGAAATCTAGGCAAGCAGCAATCTTCTTGGGAAATTTGGTGAAGAACGCCATCGAGGAAGGCAAGAGGATACCCAAGAGGATGGAGATGAGCAGCGACCTGGGTGTGTGCGTGAAGTGGATCGAGGACATAGGCGTCCCCGCTATTTATGCATACTCTGCGTACTACTCTGCCAAGGGCCGCGGGATGATGAAAGGTGAAGGGCAGTCTATGAGGGTTGCCTTAGAGTTCATCAGCAAAGTTTTCGGACAGCTTTCTGCCGACGAATGCATGCTTGGATGGAGGGAATTCTGCAGCAAGGGAAAGTAGATCGTGTCGGCGCTGAACCAACTTTGCGGTGAGGCAACGATGCTGGCGAAGAACCCCGAGTTGCTCAACGTAACCAAGTACTGCATGGAAGGGGCGGATATGTTGAGATCAATCGCGAACATCTGGGATCTCGCACTAGGCGTGGCCGAGGACATCGATGAACGGTCGTTCAAAGCAGCATTCCACCAGAACACCCCGGTTGGGGAGGTGTACAAAGAATTCATCAGCGACGAGTCATCTAGGGCATCGTCATCGAGAAGGTGGAGGAGCTCTGAGGAGTTCCAGACAACTGCAGAGTTTGAGAGGCACGACCGGAGAATCGCAAGATACAGAGATCGAAACTGGGGGAAAGTGTTCACGTTGAGCGTGATCATGGCTCCCAAGATCGACTCCTACGGTCGTGGTTCCAAGGACGACTACCAGAAGAATTGGGACCTTGGGTTGGTCTACCAGAATGAGCTGCAGGCATCGATGAAGAACCTCGCATACGCACTGAGGAGGGATGAGAATGCCAGCCAGAACAACCTATTGCGCTGGATGATCTGTGGGTCAACCCACAGTGACATCTCTGATGCGTGCATCGGGGCGGTCAATTCGCTCATGTGCGTATCGTTCATCATGAGGAGATTGCAGCCATTGCTCGGTGAGAAGGACTCCAAAGATCAGTCGTATACAGCTTATTTTCGTCCAGACAAAAGGGAGCTGAACGATCTCTACCGGGAGATTGAGTACGCCAGGGATTTCCTGTGGTGCATCGATATGATCTATGAGTCGAAGCTGCCTGCGATGAACATCAACTCCATCAGTTTGGCCCCGCACGCGGCTGACAGGGCCGCTGAGAACCAAGATCGGCGCAAGTGGGTAAGCTGGATGAAGGAGATCGAGAAGAAGGCCGAGAAGGACGTCATGATCGGATTCTTCCAGAATAAATACTGCACGATTCATGAAATCGAGAGGGAACTGGAGAAGTACCCCGAGGATTTCGTGGTTGGGGAAGAGCCGACATGGTGGGTGATGGGCTCATCGAAGACGGAGCCGCCACGGAAGACGGAGCGACAGCAGAAGTCGGCATCAAGCTCCGGGCAAAGGAGTCAAACCGCTGGTGGTTCAGTCCCCCAGCCGGGAGCTCCAAGTGGGGGGTCGCAAGCCAGCGATGCTGTCAAGATCGACAACGAGATCATCGACTCCATTTTCCGAATGAACTCTGGCGGTGACGACGACAGATGGGTAATTCTCAACCCAACTGCTGGACATGATACCTACACTTCATTCGAAGGGGGTACCACTTTGGGCGGAGCGACTGTCAATGTGAAATTCAACATAGACAACAATACGGGGTACCCAATCATACAAACTGTATTTGGGCCGTGTCTTGCAGTAGGCGAGAACGCAACATATTGGGAGTGTATGCTGAGATGCCTGACCTCTTCGCTATTGCACTTCGAGGAGAAGACCAGCGCGGAGAAGATCATTCTTTCCTATGTTGGGAAGGGAAATGCGGCATGGCTACAGCTGTATGCTTTCTTGTGTGCCCAAACAGGATGCTTGATCACTGGACGCCTTCCGGGCGCCAAAGCCATCAACGCGTTGATTCAGGCGGAGAAGAACCCGGACAACGCACCTGGACAGTTGAACCGGATTATCAACAGGCAGAAGAGGAGCCCCATTGGCGAGGCGACGATTCGCGACATGATGATCCACAAGAAGAGCTTCTTGGTCCTGGATTGGCCCCTGAGGGCCGTCAACTCGAAAGGGAGCACGAAGACCTTCAAGATGATGGTCAACGAACAGGGATGGACAAACATCGAGGAGAGATCATACTATGGGTCGAGTGAGCAAGTCTCCTCACCCAACGACACGTTGAATATCATCTCCCGATTGCAGAAGCTGGATAAGCTCATCGCTGAACGGCGGAGGCGACTCGCCAATGTCGGTGCACATCTGGATGTCGCTATATGATTGGGTATGCATGAGAGGATGCGGATGGCAGGTGACCGCCAACCCCATCATTGACTACCTGCAGAAGGCGATATCCGACCTCGTCAACACATGCAAGGGCCTGGTCGTGGTGAGCGTGAATCGCGATGTTGCTTTCCATGGTGGAAGAGGGGACTTGGGGACGATCGCCAACAAGGTTAGCGAGATCTGCAAGGCGGCAGGCGCGCTGGTGACCGAGACCGATCGCCTGTGGCGCGTGGTCCACGCGCTCACAGGAAAGAACTACAAGATCCCTGGGAGCTCGAACTTGCAACATTTCCTCCTGAAACGACTGCTGATTGGGAAATCCATCGATGCGGTCGCACCAAGCAACGCGTTTGTGTGCGAGCTGGAGGGGACGTGCATAAACGAGCCCGACCTTCGATTCAACATCCCGAAGAACATGGAGGAATCGAAGGTGAAATTCGAGTACAAGCCGACCTTCACTGCACAGTCGAAGAGGAAGCAAGAGCAACAAGATGAAGGACACGGCGAGCAGGACATTTTTGGGAAAGCCGATGCCGGTGATCAACGTCTTCGATGGTATACGGTCACGGAGCTCAGCAAGTTTATCTGCGAACTTTGCGCTAAAGAGATGCAGATGAGCAAGTCGAAGGTGCTCGGACCGAAGTCGAAGTACAATCCCTCTTCTTGCGTGAACTGTTGCGCGAACTGGAACGCGGACACGAACGGTATTGCAATATCTATCGAGGGGAACCTCATGGTGGACGTCAACAACATCCAGGCCATGATCACGATCATACGGGAGCTCGCGTACTCAAGGCTGAAGAAGGAGCTTTCTCACGTGGGATTCGTGAGCATGACTGTGGATCAAGCAGCACAGTTCTACAACAACGGTCACGGGAAGCAATTGTGCGCATCCCGGGATGTGATCGTGTGCAAGAATTCCGAGGGAGACGAGGAGAGGATGTCCATCTTCGTGATAGGCAAAGATCTTGGCAATGTGGCATATTCGTCCTGGATCAAGAGTGTGCTCGACCAAGGAACGATGTATGAACTCCTGGGACAAACCACGAACGAGGAATCCTTGGGTGACGTCGTCGAGATGGTGTTGGGATTCTTTGAGGTGATGTCGTACTTCCAGCACGAACTGCCACTGTGGAAGGATGCATGGAAGATCAAGAGGGAGTTCGAGCAGTCAATAGTGCGACACCTCGCTGGGAACGTGACCCACTCGACGGGCCAGAACAGAAAGCGGAACAGACCGTCCGCACAGCTCGGCGTGCCCACGAAGGAGGTGCTTGACATCATGAACAAGGTCAAGCCCAGACATCCACGATCCCTGATCACCGAGCCCTCTGCACAAGGGTCCAAGAGAGAGGCCACGGAGGGCGAAGATGAGGGTCTTGGTCAAGCACCAGACCCGAGTCGAAGTTCTCAGCCCAATGCTGAGAAGGAAGATAAGAAGCAGCGAGTGATCGATGGGCGGAGAGCGGCGCTAGGATTCCTGGAGTCAATGGAGAAATGCATGGGAGGTATGGGGATCTGTAAGAAGTGCGCAAACCTGGCCCACGACGGCGACTGCAAGGACATTGAGGAGGCTGCTGGAAATGAGAAGGCGATGAAGGTGCTCCGTGAGCTACTCAGCAGTGACCCTGTTTCATCTGATGAAGACATGGGGGATACGGAGGAACCGTCCTCATCAACGTCCAAGGAAAGAAAGAAAGGGGGACAAGCAGGGAAAGAAACAATTTAGATGTACAGCTACACTATTAATTTGGTGGAGATGGCTGACACGGCTGAGGGAGGAGAGCTACAATGTGGTGGCGTCGACCTCACCTACAACCCGTGCGGGGACAACAGGACATTCAAGAAGACGCTTGTGATGGGATGCGACACCATCCCGTGCTACATCCCGAAGTATGGCGATGTGAGTGATGTGCACTTGCCATGGGCGTATGCGTCCATCGTTGACCCCAAATACTTTCCCAAAGGTGCATTCCTTGAGCAAGTGGACGTGATGCAACTTGGCAAGAGTGTCAACTTCTGCATTGCTCCTTTCGACGGTGCTCCACTATGCAGGATTGGTGATGATCGCTCGGTATTTACTTCAAGGGACCAAGCAAACCAGCTATCTCACGACCTATGCAGGGTCCTTCGACACAAGATCGGCAATTGCCGAGGAAGTGCTTTCAGGTGCGACGAGGGTGGATGGGTCGACATTGATGCTGTCATTGACGACCGGAACAACGACATATTCCCACCGTACACCACGAGAGCGAAACGATACATGGGCATCATGGAGGTGATCAAGTGGCAGGAAACCGGAAGCAAGAAATCGAGATTCCAGGTTCTGGCAGCAAGGTTTCCGAGCATCATGAACCCGAACGACACGAGGGCAGCCAGGGAGGAAATGACCAAGGCTGGCGTGGATCGGGACGACATCGACAGGATGTTCAACAGATGCGATGGATGGTACAGACCTTGGTGCATCCGAGTCACATCCGGTCACAGTGATTTTGGATTCATGAGCTCATCCGCACTGGCGAATAGGTATTCCGCAAGAATGGGTGATACTCTCGGAGGAGCATTCCATGTGACGTATGTGGAAAACCTGCCAAGCATCGTACGCTGTGGGCTAGTCCCCGGCGGAATCGATGGCGGCAACAGGCTGGCGCTGCACTTCGGGGCATTTGCTCCATGGGATGAGATGAACGTGGCGACGAAGACAACGCTACGGAACGTGAGGAGAGGGGATCCGATTGCGATCATCTATTTTCCCAGTGCAACCCTCGCGCGGTATGGGGCTGGAGTCGCGGCTAATGGGACTTTCATGGTCTTTGACGTGATCCCGTTCTATGAGGTCAAGTCCATTTGGATTGGCAAAAGCAACGGAGGGAAGCGCCTGGGGTACGCTGACATCAAGAGGGCGTACTCGAAGTGTGTGGAGAACGAGATCTGCCCTGGCTTTGTCAACTCTTCCCAAGAGTCGGCTGCGATGTTCCTCCAGGACGTCGCAAAGATCAGCGAGAGGATGCCGGAGACTGAGACAGGTGCCGATAATCTGCACTACATCGTTGACATGGTTAATCGTGCTTGCGAACTCTATCGAAACAACAAGATGGAAGAGTTCAACGCACAGGTCAACGAGGTCCGGGACGAAGTCAGCAAAGTCGTCATCCTGAATGATGAGACATGGGAAGGACGGAGGTGCCGGATATGTCCATCATGTGCGACCGCGATCCCCACCTGCTTCTGCTTATGCCTGGAGTGCGAGGCACAACTGATCTCCATCGGAAGATACTGCATTCACATCAATTCCGATGACGAGGAGGACAACCAAAACCCCAACGTCTCTGGAGATGCCAGGCGTGCAAAGGAAGAAGCTAACCACGATGCGGCAGCACAGGAGGATGAGGACGAAGCGGAGGAAGTTCCGGGAGAAGATGACGACATGGACACGCAAGGATATACATCCGGCTATGCGTCAGAGGAAGAAGACGGCGGTTGGCATTACCGCGACACCGATCTGACGTCACGGGACATTATAAGTTCCCAACGGATGGCGATCTGCCTTGACGAGCCGCGTGAGGCTCAGTACATGGCAGGATTCATCGCACTCCAGCTGTCCAAGATGTGGGGGATGTTTGAAGGTGGTGAGGAGAGAACGATGAATGCCGGACTCGAAGGGAATCCGGGCTGCCCTTATCACAATGGTTTCAAGAGGTACCCCAACATCACTGAGCATGATCAGGAAGGTATACTTTTGCCATCAACAATAACGAAGATTTCTCAATCGGAGAATGTTCGGACAAGAGCTTTCCGATCGGTTGAGGAGCGTGACGAATATATTCGTATGATGGTGAACAAATGCGAGGGACTATACACATTCTACAAGCTGTGGATTGCAGCAAGAATCCTCGATGTCACCAAGGAAGAAATGAAGCTCCTGGTCAAGGACCGAGTGCACCCGGTGGGTGATATTATTTTCCGATGTTTTGCACTAGCTTTCAACTGTAAGTATATATCATTCGTGAGGGATGGCCTGAACCTTGGCAAACATGGTTACACGGTCAACGTGAGCGCCATCATCTCGGCCGTCGACCCGAACAAATGCGACACACCCCTGCTGGATTAGTGCCTTCGGAAAGGGCACTGGTTGCCAGAGGACTACAACAAGAAGTGTGTCCGGGCACGAGAAGCCCAGAAGAACTTGGACGAGGAGTTCCGTCGACGTACCCATAGGCTGTCCATTGGGGACAGGTATGCTTCGTGAAGATGCTGATTGCGGTACGATGTGGGTCAGTCCCCATCTGTTACTTGAGTCACATCGACACTGTTTCGGTGGAACGACTTATGTCATGATTTATATTCATGTGTCCAAGATGATTGGGTGTGTACATGGTTACATATTCCGATGACTATGACGCTCTGGATATTCATGGATGGAACTTTTACCTTATAGATGATATCTTTTCATTATTTATGCATTGTCCATGGTATCTGGAATGGCTATGATTTGCATTGATTACTCACCGATGTTTCTTTGCCGGTGATATGCAGACCGATCACAAGCGGGCGCGTCTGGTGGACTTTTGTGGCCAACCCATTTATGGATGACAGCTGCGCGATGCGCAAATGCGGCAGCTGGAATGTTCACTGGCGGTCAAGTGAAGTGGCCACAGTGTATTATATACACCTGCATTTGGATGTGTGCTTCGATTGGAGGATGAATGTTTCACTTTTCGTACAATCGAACCCGGCATGTTTCACAGCGAATGAACGGTGTAGTGATAGCAAGTAAAGAATGCACGACACGATTTCGTAGTTGAAGCCGTGGCCAGTGGAACGTTTTGTGGTGTTTGGACCACATGATGAACAATGCGACCCAAATGGGGGATGTTAAAACCCTCTAGGCCCCGTGCCGAAATTGGGTAGCTGTTCTGAGGTCCTTGTTGGTGTTGCTTCCCAAGTTCCATTGATCGCCATTTTGGCTCAAGACACAATTGAGGTTCAAGATCTGATGTGTGACTGCAGACCTACGTGATCGGCATTAAGAGCAAAACAACTGCTTGCGCCGCTTTGTCAGGACCACTGGTGTAATTATCATTCCTTCTCCCTTACAACGTTTACACGGGTTCGGCTATAACGGCATCGTCCGTATACACCTTTCTACGTGGTTGGTATTAAAGCTTGAGGGTTCGGTGCACAGCGTCCCACGGGACGTCACCTTGCCGTCTCTTGACAAATTTTATCACGTGTTGTCCTCTTGCAGATCGACTTGTCCAAGTTCGCCCGGGCGAACTTGGACAAGGAACTTGGACAACTGCGGGCTGTCGTGTTACCATCTGTCTGAGTCTGCTGTTGTCCAAGTTCCTTGTCCAAGTTCGGCGTCCCCAGTATCAACAGCCGTTGGGTGAGCTAGTATCAAGGGTTGTTGGGCGAGCCAGTATCGAAACGGAGTTGGGCGGACCAGTATCAAACCTGAACGGGTTGGGCGGGCCAGTATCAAACCTGAACGGGTTGGGCGGCGGGGCCGGTGGGCCCAAAAAAAACTCCGAACTCCCCCCGACCCCAAAGGGTGAGTGCCAGAGGACGCACTCCCAAAACGAAGCAAAAAAAACGCAAAATCAAGCAAAAAGCCAACCAGCGGAAGGGTGCAATCAGGATGCAAAAGGGCGCAACCCCAAAAATCGTGCAAAAACATGCAAAAATCAGGCCCAGTTGGGCGAGCCAGCTTCAAACTCGGGTTGGGCGAGCCAGTATCGAGCGCGGGTTGGGCCACCCTTGATTTGCTGCTTCTGTTCCGTGCTTGTTTGCATCGTGTTTGGGTCCGGGTTTGGCCGAGTACTGGTCTGCCCAACGCGTTTCGGATTTTTTCAAAACGAAGCAAAAAAACGCAAAATCAAGCAAAAGGCCAACCAGCGGAAGGGTGCAATCAGGATGCAAAAGTGCGCGACCCCCGGCGCCACCCGCCACTTGTACAGCGGCCGCCACTTTCACAGCGGCCCCCCCTCCTAAAAGTGCCGCGGTTACAGTGCCGAGCGGCACTCCTACGGTGCCTGCTCGGCACTGTGAATGATCCAGACCCGCGGAGTTGTTCTTCGCCAGGATGTCCGACCTCACACGCACGACAGCCTGACAGGGAATGAAAAAACACTTCGGGGGTTTGAGGGGTGCACCACATGCCAAGCGCAATCAAGCAAAATCATGCCAACAACATGCAAAATCAAGCAAAATCATGTCATGCCAAAAAACCATGCAAAAACCGTGTAAAAAGCTATTCTCCCCGTCCGTAACTGCACATACAGCCTGGAGAATGTGAGTCGCCAGGCAAAATCGTGCAAAACAAGCTCCCGTCCATCTGCGCACAGCTTGCCCGGAGAATGCGGGCGGACGGCGCGGCCGAGCAAAAAAACTGGACCCGTAAAAAAAGAATGGCAAGTTGGGCGAGACAACGACAGCAGATCACGGAGGCCGCGGACGGCGGCGCCCGGGCTCGCACGGGGGCGGATGGTGCCGTCGTGCTGAACTTGCGGCTGCGGACCGGGGCCTACGCGCTGCTCTCGCGCGCGGACGGGCAGCTGACCGCTGCTGCGGGCCACCCGGCCGAGCCACGCAGTCACCTACGCCAGCTGCCAGGGCCTCACCCTCCACAACCGCGCCACCTGTACGTGGGCGCCTCAAGGGCCACGAGCTCCGAGCTGCTGGAGGCGGCCTAGCCGAACGGGCAGCGCGGCGCCTTGAGGGGCTCCAGCATGAGGTGGCGCACCTCAAAGAGCACGCCCCACTGCCTGCCCATCAGCCACACGCGCCGGGCCTCCACAAGCGCGCGGCCCCTGCGGCGCGCGAACTCCGCGGGGCGCGGCACGCAGAAGAGGCAGCGCTCCAGGTCAATCTTGCACTTCACGTGCTTGCCCTTGGCGCTCACCTTGACGGCGCGCTGCAGCTGGCTCTCAAGCTCGGTGCGGGCGGCCCCCGGAAAGGGCTTCTGGAAGATGATCATGTTGTCGATGACGCCCTGCTCCACCTCCTCCGTCCACAGCTCCAGGTTGGTGTTGCTCGCAAAGCACACGCCCACCCTCTTGGCCCCGTCGTCCTGGAAGTTGCCGGGCTCCCACAGCACCTCCACGTCCACCTTGCACACCAGCGCGCCCTGATGGGAGTCCTCTATGGACATGAACTTCCCCCCTTGGCATTGGTCTGAACGTCCAGCCCGAGTGCAAGCTTCATTGCGAAGTTCGGCTCCTTTTTTTATCCGTAGGAAAAAAGTCCGGTCCGATGAACGCGCGAGTCTTCTTGGTCGTCGCAGTGGCGGTGATCTTGCTCTTTAAAAATGCCGAGACTCCTGGAGCTTTTCTGCGGCACCAAGTCGGTGGGCAGGGTTGCATTTCAAGCGATGTCAAGCCTTGCCAAAGGAAACCCCTTTTCCCTTTTTTTCGGGGACCACTTTTTTTGGGACCCTTGTTTTTTTGTTTTTTCTTAGCCCTGCAAAGGTTGGCTCGCTTGAAATGCAACCTGGAGCCAAATTGCAAGCATATCTAGGGGTCTCTATTTTGCAGCCTCACGCCTGCACGCAGCGTTTTAGACTTCGAATCCTTCGCAGGACGAGGTAAAATGCTGGACGGACGAGTGCTAGGAGCCTCTCAGGTAGAATATAAACCATTTGGGAACCCCCCTCTAAAGAGAGAGGATTGCGCGTGCTGAGGCCCGGGACTCCATTGAGATGTTCGAGTTCGCAAAGCGGTGGACCTCCCGGTTTCAAGCGAAGGCGAGAGCAGAGGTGACATGGGGGGCCAGCAGCCCCCTCGCCCGCCAAAACGTCCACCCTAACACATGAGCACCTTAGCATTGCCAAGAGGAAAGGTTGAGCCAGCACAAATATCCAGGAAAATGGGCGCGGATGGGAGGACTCCATCACGTCGGGACTGAAGATGGGCTGCAGGAATTCCACCTGAGCATGTGCTAGATCCGGGACTTCTTCCAGCCAGCCCGACGCCGCCTCTTGCTGAATGAGTTCCGCCAGGAGGGGTGGGGTTTTTCTTCGGTGTCTCCACGCTAAATACCGCATAAGGGCCGACGGAAATCGTGAAGCCGATCGAGAGAGCCCTTTGGCGGCAGGGACCAGTCCGGCTGGGAGAAAACCCCTCCCCCATCCTGCAAAGCAAACGGGGGGAGAGGAACTGCTTGACCGGCAGGCCTGAAATGGCATCAGGTAGGCTGATGGTGTGGCCCTGCCCCCCCGCGAAAAGCTCAGAAACAGTGTCTGCAAAGCGGGAGGCCAATTGTTCTGGGTATATTGCTGTCTGCTGACTCACAAACCCGCCTGAGATATCGCGCAGGCCTGTGACATCCAAGTGGGCTGAAAGGAAGTGGCCAACATCCAGGCTTTGTGAATAGACACCCCAACCGAGCACGCAGAAATATAGATAACGTCCATTGTTGATTTAAGCAAAGGCGCTTGGACGATAGTAAAACATATGGGAAAGCGTCGTCTGAGCCGGAGACTGATGAATGCTCCGAAGCGGTCTCAAGCTCATGAAGACAGTGAGACCTTTGGCCGGGCACCTAAGAAGGCCCGGATGGAACTCCAAGATTTGCTGTTTGAAGAGCTCCCTACTAGGCCGGTTGGTCCTTCGCTGGGAATGCATCAGCTTAGCTGCATCCTTCACTTGCACTGCATGGGATCATTGTCACTCTGCTTTGACCATGTACCGTTTGAATCATGGTGGAACCATACTGACCATTCAGCAAGCCCTCGATCAATCGCACCGATCGCAACGTTGGCTCATTCAGGACAGTTTTGACGTGAAAGGCGCACATCAGCTGCAGCATCACCTTCAGAGCCCTGTGTGGGTCGCGAGCCTACCTTGTCAGTCCTGGAGTAACGCTGGCAATGCATGTGGTCTGGATGACTTCAATGGCCAGGTTTGGTTTGACTTCGCGAAGGCCCTCAACGTGGCCCGACCGGCTGTGGTCATGCTAGAAAACGTGAGCGCCATTGTGAAACACAAGCATGCCTCCAAGATTGTTCAATTGATGTCACAGGCGTGTTACGTTTCAGTGTGGGAGTGTCCCGAAGCCAAACTTGACGAACTCAGTTGTACATCTAGGCCTAGGTGGATTGCCATCCTTGTGGACCAATTTGCAGTGCTGCCCAGGCCCGACTCGTTTCAGCCGAAGATGAATCTCTTTCAAAATCTTGCCTTGAGCCTGCATCATATCATCCCGTTCGAATTGCCGCACGAAATGGAGCAGCAATTGAATCTGTCGCCAGATGCATTTGAGGCGATGAAAAATCCAGATTTTGCTAGGTGCTTTCATCGTTCCCCACTCCAGTGGAGAAATGTGTTCAGGACCAACAAGCTCCACACTGCGATGGCCTCGTATTTGACGGCGCATGAGATCCCTGCAGCGTTGCTGGCTAGCAAGGGGTTGTTCTCCCAGCTTGTACCAGATGCACGCTTCGCCACCGGTTACCGCTTCATTGCGCCTGCTGAACACGCCTTGGCATTGATCATCAGTTCACCACTGCACTTGCTTCCATCCCTCGACGAGAGCATGCAATGCATAGGAAATGCTATTTCTCCTGTGCATGCCGGTCTTGCGTTTGCTGTTGCTTGCAAAGTGTTGAAGTCCGATGCTGACTGCAAAATCCCGCATCCGGATGATGTCATCGCTTGCCTCTTAGCTGGGAAGTACACCAAATCCAACGCCGAGATTGTGACGCAGCCTGATGGCACGTTTGCCCTGGTGCCAAAGCATTCGCAGATCGATGGCACTCAGCATTTCCATCCTTGCTGTGCAGTGCAGGTGTTGTGCTCAGGTCAGGCTGTAGGACTTGACATCCCGGCTGATGCTAAGCTCATCAATGCTTGTCGCAAGGTTATCTGTGAGCGTCCCACTTCTGACCTTTGGTGTTGGATCCCCAGGACCGGTGGTGTTGAGGGTACCTTCTTGATTGGGTCTGAGGACACCGTAGGTGAGGATGGTATCGCAGTGTGCTTGCCTGCAGTCATGTCGGCTGCACCTCTACAGGCCCTTCTCGATGTTGCGATCGTGATGCAGCATTTGGCCACCTTGCGAGGGCGACGCCCTATACCTGGAGCAAGCATTCCATTGCCGGTGTTTGTTGACTGTGATTTTTCCCACTGGTGTTGGGTTGACTCGGCCCAAACGCTCGAACAAGCCGTTCCAACAATTTGCTCAAGTGTGAAATGCGCTGTCGTTGCACTTGAAATGCGTCGGGTGCCAGGGATGTCGCCCACGGCTGAGACTGTAGTTGCACTGTGCATTTCCTGTGGGCACCTCTTGGATTGTAAACCCTCCAGGTGCTTCCAATCCGGAGATGTTAACTCAGGCAGCCTGGTTGCTCTACTTTCTGTTGACACTGTGCCTGTCCGAGAAACAGAACATCAGTGTGATGTGGACGCCACCGCTGATTGCATTGTTACGTGTGTTGTTGAGCCTAGTCCTAAACGCCTCCGGCCTGACTTTGCTTCACAGCGGGTTGCTCTCGGCATTGGAATTGCTGGCAACCAGACGTGCGACATTATGGTCGACCCGTGTCAACTTGTCTGGGATCTGGCCGGCATCCATTGCGGTCCCTCGGCCGAAGAGCTTGTGGAGATTCGCGCCAATGGGCGCCCGGTCCCCTTGCATGCCACCGCCGCTCAATTCGCCAACCAGGTCATACGATGCCACCTCAAAGGTCTCTCTGGCGGTGCTGTTTGTGATACGCCTTGTAGCTTTAATGTGAGTTCTTGTAGCGTTGATGGCCAAGAGAACTTGGTTGACTCATGGAGTGTCCGCATCCCAGCTGGACGCAATCATACTGTGGTCACACGCATCCACAGGTGTCCACGCACGCGGTACTTTTGTCCAGACGAGGTGCCACTGCCACCTGGGATCGCCAGTTGCATGCTTGCAGATCATCGGACCAGCATAATCTTCCCTATCAGCCATGCCGTTGAGCCTCAATTGGTTGTGGATAACTGGCGCACCGCCCCTGAAGGAAGCGGGATTGATTTTCTCTGGACTGGGCGCACTGAGTTTCAGGTTACAGCATTGCCACAGCGCAGCCTTGCTCCTACTGGCACTCCTCCGCCGCATGATAACCATGAAGGGGGTGAAGGATCTGGTAGCCCCGGCTCTGGGCTGAACGTTGAGTTTGGTGAGGGCTCAGGTGAATCTGCATCCGCACCTTTGAGCAGATCCGATGCCAGCAGTTCGAGCGACCGATCACGCTCCAGACCTTTGGCCGTGGCAGAGGATCCACCTTGCATTTCACCTCCTGTGACATGCCAACCACCGGCAGACATTGATAGCTGCTTTGTTGCTACTACGCCTAATCGTGACCATCTCCCCGGCCCGGATCAGTCGTGCTTACCTCTTGACCGTTTTGCGGAATGTGTCTTGTGCGTTGGTGCTGCAGGATGCTCCGCCGTTGAGTTCACTGTCCACCCTGGCTCCATTGTTTGGGATTTGGTTCGTTCCTGTGCCGCGCCGGCCTCCCTCATGTTGCGTGAAGTGCGGTCCAGGGGACGCCTAGTTCCTCCCGACGCTGTTGCCTCAGCATATTCCGGATGCGTGATTCGCTACTTCCTGCGTGGAATTTGTGGAGGTGCCAAGGCCAATTCCGGCCCTGCCAAGACTTCGAATGCAGGCGTGAGTTCCGCTTCTCCTGGAGTGACTGTTGATAAAGTCCAACAAGAGTTGGTGAGTTGCCTCATCACCTTGGGTGTTGCCGCTAAAGCAGCGCATCAGTGGAGTGGGCAACTTGTGGCAGCGACTGATGCCGATACAGTGCGACAGGCCCTTTCTGCAGGACATGGAAACCAGCTCGTGTCGCTTAACAAGTGTGCTGTCGAGCATGGACTGCATGAAGTCAGGCCTGCTCTGCCCAAGCTTGCTAAAGCAGCGGCATGGAAGCCCCATGCCCGTGATTTCCGGTTGTGCGGTGACTTCTTCAAGTTGCCTGACGGTACCGCTCCGCCTGTGGTTGATAAGCTGTCTAGTACGGGCTGTGGGGTTGTTCTCATCGATGTTGAAGATGTCCTTCCTTGGCTCCAGGCTGAGATGCGCACGACTGATTCATTTGCTGCCTGTGTTCTGGGGCAACTTGATTCCGACAAGTGGAAGCCGTGGAACCCAGTTCAAATCACTTGCCCGGCAATTGGCTCAGACGGTATGACGGTGATTTTGCGTGTCACTTTGCTACAGTTTGGCCAGCATGACATCACCATTGGATCCAGAAAAGTGAAAAATCTGCCCGATGCGGTGGTTCAGTGCCATATCACTGCATGCAGTTCTAACTACAGCGAGAGTGAGTGGCAAGAGCTTGTGCGTTCTCCTGTCAAGCACATGTTGCGGGTCTTACCGGTTTGGTCAAAGATGGCATCCGTGGTGTTTGGGGCCGTAGCTTTCAAGCTGAGCAGAAGCGAGTGAAGCCTCTGTTGGCAACCAGCGTCAGGTTTTTTCTCAACGTGTGCGAGAGTCGCTTGGTTGAGCTCCTTCGGCACTCTGGCATTTGTGGAGCTTACATTGTTGCTTTGGACCCCGGTAACCGTAATGTGCCGCACCCTGACTTTGTCGTCGTGTGGACACCCGGCTTGTCTCGGACTGAGGTACACGCCAAAGCTGGTGCCATTGGTGGAGCTGCTGGGTTTGTCACTTCCAAAACTGGATTTGGGGTGCGTGTCGCCAAAGCAGATGCCAAGAGTGCGTGGCAGATCTTGCGGCCTGGTGAGGCTTTTATTGACCCCATTCGCGTTCAGGACATCTTCCGTATCGGCCCACTGCCGCCAGGCACCACTTTTGAGTATGTTGTCAACCTCCTCGAAGAGCTTAAGTGGACGGCTAAGCCAATTCGTAGGGTCAATGTCACTGATTGGATCGTGGGTGCAGAAGGTGAGCCACCTGATAAAGTGATCACTTTCAATAACCACACATGCCTCATTGCCCGTGCCAGCCGTGCCCAGCATAGTGAACCTGTGATGTTGCGTGGCAATCGCAATCCACGCAACCAGCCACAGGTTGTGAAAGGGGATGCTTCTGCTTCGGATCCTTGGCTTGTCAAAGACCCTTGGGGTGGCCAATCTGTCATGCCGCAAGTTGCTACTGGTGCTGGCACTTGTGGTGCTGCCTCCGCCAAGATTGTGCCCGGCCCGATCGAAGAGCGTTTCTCGCAACAGGAAGCTAGGTTGGGAGGATTGGAAAAGCAGCTTCAGCTCATCCGCTCATCCACTGAGCAGAATGTTGTTCGAGCCGATGAGATGGAAAAAAAGCAAGCCCTGTTCAGCCAGGAGGTCAAGCAGGAGTTCGAGAAAGTTTCTGGTCAGCTGGTAGGCTTTCAGAGCACTCTTGAACAGACATTGGCTGCCGCGCTTGAGAAACAAAGCAAGGAATTCCTTCGTGCGCTGAAGAAGAGCCCGCGTGGAGATGCTGATCCATCCAAAAAGCAGAGAATCGGCGATGACGATTGCGTGTTGTGACACATTGGGTCATCGGTTAATTTCGTGCATGAGTCCCGCCCAATGATGGCTTATGGCCGGAAGCAGTGGGACATTCAATTAGGTTTGGCCGCTATGTGCTTGATGTTTGTCAGCTCCGAATTGCTGCTTCTTTTTCAGCGCTTGGCGTGCCACAGATGCTTGCATGATGATACTGGCGCTTGGAGCTGTTCCAAGTGCTGTGGGGACGTGGATGATTCTTGTGGTGCTCGTGCCACCTCACCGAATCTCAGGGGAAACTACCTAACCTCCTCCGTGTCAGTGCCTCTCTTGAGGTGGGTTAGGCTGCAGCTGGGCCCAAATTGGCAGGCTGTCAATACGATTGAGGCGTGTGTCCGTGTAAAATACTGGCCGCTCTTGAGGAATGTTGCAGATGTAGGCATTGTTGCATGCGTGCTTACTCATGGTGATTATGTGGGATCCCCCTGGTGGAACCTCCTTTTCGACTTGATGTTTTCTAACCTTGTGAGGAGACCTTCACTGTCTCCCTTTTTTCCGTTTTACAATTCCAGCCGCGATGATATCCGAGAAACATGGCTCTGCTCTGTATCCCATTGTTTTGAGACTCTTGAGCCTCTCTTCCTTGCCTATTATTTGCTTGGCATTCTTGGCTGTGTGCGGGGCGGTTCACCGCCCTTTCGGCTCAGTCCATTGCACGGTACTCGAATTGGAGAGGCGGCCCACCCTGGACCTTGTCATTTTAAGGATCTCCGTTTGTGTGTCTTGAACCCTACGGCTGTTTTTCGAAAGTCCCCTGCTTTTGACCGGCTTAATGTTCACGTGCTGTTCCTTGCTGAGACCTCAGCCACATCAACTACTCAAGAAATTGAGACACGTGAATTGCGCAAGCATGCTTTTGAAACTCATTGGGGTTGTCCGGTGCAGCCATGCAAGAGCGACTATGCTTTGCCTGGAATTGCCAAGCGTGGAAAGGCAGCAGGTGTTGCTATTGCATCTCAGCTGCCGACACGGAGGGTGCTTCCCCCCGTGCCGGTGGAGTGGGACAAGACTTGCCGATACGCCGAGACATGGATTCGGATGGGATCATTGCAGGTGCTTTCGATCGTGATCTATGCTTTTGTGGATGGCCCAGACTCTGTCACTAAGAATGCGATGCTACTTGCATTTGCGTGCCAACGAGCATCGTCGTGCAATTCTTGTGTTATCATCTCTGGCGATTTCAATAAGTCGCTTGCGCATGAATCGACTTGGGCCAATATTCAGCAGTTAGGTTTCGTTGATGCATTGCAGCTCGCGAGGGAAAGGTGGCCGCATCAAGTGCACCCTACTTGTGGTGGGGCCACGTGGAATGACACTCTTCTTGTGCGTGGCCCGCTTTTGGCTTACTTGCATGATGCAACGGTTCTGAAGGACCACGCCTTTGGTCCTCACCTGCCTTTTGTTGTTACTTTTCGTGTGCCATGCCAGACTCTTTCTCGCCAAGTGTGGCAGCTTCCGCGTGACTTCACATCGCTGCCCATCAAGCAGGATGAAATTGCAGACAAATACCAGTCACCACAGAGTGAACCGACACCCAATGAGCCAGATCGTGAATGGCATGCCCGCAGATTGCTCATGTGGAGTCAGGCCTGCGAGACAGCGGTGGCTCGTTCAATGCCGCTCCAGGAAGGGGCTACTGAAACACCATCCTCGCTACCTGCGCAATACGCTGGTCGTTGCCGACCAGTTGTTTTTCGACGCACTCAGGCGCCTGTGCTTGTCAAGCCCTCGACTGATGCTGTCGCAAATCCTTCTTGCGATGTCATTTCTTTTGATGTGACATTAACTACTAGGCAGTTGAGACGTTTGCGAACATACCAAAGGACGCTGTGTGCTTCATTGCGTCTGGGCATCAGTGAGGCACGAAACCTACAGATGTTGCAGGAGTGGAAAGCCATTCGGAGAGCACGTGGTTTCAAGATGTCTTTTCCCAACTGGGCTGTGTTGCGCACTGGATGTTGGTTTGATAACCCTTCCACATCCGAGACGGCGCTTTGGCTTTCTGACTTGATTTCCCAGGTTAAGAATCAACTTGAAGAGACCATCAAGTGGGATAGGCTTTCCAGACATGAAACCTTGGGTACCATGCTCACTTATGACTGGCACTGTGACGGCGGACGGCTCACCTGTAGCTTGCTCAAGCCTAGGGCCGCCTCCTCACTTAGCCACCTTGTATACCATCGCAGTTTCCCTTACATTGCCCTCCGTGCCGGTACCAAGCAGACTCCCAGAATCCGGGTCACGTGCCCTCATGATTTGATCCGCGGTGATGTTATTTGTTTTTCTGGCACCAATGTGACAATTCTGAATATTGCAGGGGATGTGCTCACACTCTCTGAGATGCCAGCAGCTGTATTGGCCACTGGCTGTTTTACCATTCAGGAGTGGACAACTTCACCTACCGAAGTTGCCGAACAACTTGAACATACCTGGGTGCCCTTTTGGCAACGTGACCCTGCTGAATTTCAGACTGATGGTGTTAACTGGGGTGATGCCCTTGCTTTGTGTAGGCAGTTTGCGGCGCGTTTGGATGATTGGCAAAGTGCGCATGTTTCGCCTGATGCCTGGGCGCTAGCCATTTGCAAAACCAAACCTTACTCTGCCAAAGGAGCGTGCGGGTGGTCTCGTAAGGAACTGGCTTCTTTACCTCCCCAGGCATTGTCTGACCTTTGTGAAATTTTTTCGTGCCTTATACAGAGTGCCGCCTGGCCGGACTGGTTGGTTACTGCTCGCACGGTCTTCCTCTTGAAGGATCCGTCGATGCCGGCCCCTTCCAATACTCGACCTTTGACTATTTTCCCTCTTTTGTTTCGCCTTTGGTCTAAGATCTGGGTGTCTGAATTGCTTCGACGCCTTGATTCGGTCCTACCGGCGTCCATCACTGGAGGATTGCCAGGCCGCTCTACAACGGATGTCTACTGGCCCTTGCAACTTAAGGTTGAGCAATCCTTGCTTGAAGATGGTGTTGGCACCCGATATGGCTACGTCCTCGACTTGACTAAATGTTTCAACTTGTTGAGCCGCTACCTGGCAACCGTGCTTCTCCAATTTGCTGGATTGCCTCCTTGTGTCGCTCGTGCTTGGCAGGCGGCTATGTTTCGATGTGTGAGGGTGTTACAGGTGTGTGGGCATAGTTCTGCCCCAATCCCTTCTACCACGGGTGTGGCTGAAGGTGATCCCGCCGGTCCCCTTATTATGATACTGGTCGCCGCAGTGTGGACCCATATGCTTGCTGCCGAACACGCCGCTTTGGAGCCTTTTGCTTTTGCAGATAACCTTGAAGTAACCACCTCTTCATTCCCGGCAGCTGTGGCCGCAGTTGAAGCTAATCATAAGTTTCACGTTGCTTTGCGAAATCAGATCAACTATAATAAAAGCTGGTGCTGGGCTACAACTAAGGATGGTAGAGCTTGCTGGCACGCTTACTTGCTTACCTTGCCTGAGCATCGCAGATTCCCGGTGCGGAACACTGGTGTTGACCTCGGTGCACAGATGTCTTACACCAAGCAGAATGCAGCTGTTGCCAAAAACCGACGCATTGATGAGGCTATCCGTAGAGCCAATGCCATCCCCACCTTGCCATTGTGTGTATCTGATGCTGCTAAGGCGATTCGTACCGCAGTGTTGTCTGTTGGGCTTTTCGGTGTTGAAGGAAATGTCCCTGCGCACGACAAACTGCATGAGCTCCGTTTGGCCATTGCGTACGCTTTGACTGGATTCGATACTAGGAAAAAAGGGCAACATTCAGGGAACGCGTGGGTTGCCTGCTCAACCTTGATTGATTTTATTGTTGACCCCACCTTTGAATGTTGTAAACTTGTCTTCAAGAACATCGCTTACTGGGCAAAAAAGGACCGTGCTCTGGCACTTACTGCTTGGGACCTAGCCTGTTGCTACCAACGAGCTAGTGACGCTCATCAGCCTATGCGTCGGCTCAATGGACCTGGCCAGGCGTTGTGGACGGTTGGCCAAGTGCTCGGATGGAAGCTTCTGCCAGATTTGACGCTCATGGACACCCGTGGCATTAGCTATAAAATTGCCTTTCTGTCAAGTTCTGAAATCGTTGACATTCTAATCGCTGCATGGCCCGATGTGGTGTTGGCCCAGTTGCTTAAACGGAAAACTTTCCAGAACCTTGATAGTTTTCATCCATTGCGGAGGAATGCTTTGCGTAAGTGCCACAAGGGGCATCGTAAAACCTTGACGGGTTTGCTTCTTGGTACGCATAGCTCTGTTGAACAACGAAAGCATTGGCAGTCTGCTTCGCAACTTCTTTGCCCTTTGTGTAAACTCGGAGAAGACACTGTCATGCACACTGTCATTCACTGCCCTGAGCTTGTGAATGAACGTGAAAAGTGGGCTGGTATGCTACAAGGACTGCCACTGGATGATGAGCTCCTCTTTTGCTTTCCCTCGGTGCCGGCCACACAATGGGATGATGAGATTGCTATGATTTTGTGGGATTTGTCTTTGCCCCAGCCTTCTTTTGGGGCCGGGTGCATAGGTGAGCGCTTTTGTTACACTGACGGGTCTTGTGATGTGCTGCATGATTGCTCTCATCCAGTTGCAGCGTGGAGCATTGTCCTTGATGCTGCTGCTTCAACGCAGGAGCGTGCCTTACTCGGTCAGTTGGCATTGAGTGACGTGCAGTCGGTCGCCTCTCGGTTTTCAGTACTGCAATGTGGAAATGTGCCACGTAAGCAAAGTGTCAATAGGGCCGAGCTCTCGGCTCTCGCTGTTTTGCTTCGTGCACATCCAGCTGTGACAGTGTTTACTGACTCTCAATATGCTAAGACCATTGTCGGTGCAGTAGCCCAAAATCCTGATACCAAAATTTACCGCAGAGCTAAAAACTTTGATTTGCTTTTGCACTTGTGTGAAACTTTTAATGGAACGACTGCCAGACCAACTATCACATGGATAGGTAGCCATCAGACACCAGAGCAGCGCTTTCTCCCTATACAGCCGCTAACTTTGCACGTCGGTGCTCACCTCAGGAGTTGCTTCGTCCTGTCAATGCGGCGCGAGCTGAGGTGAAGGCACATACTGAACGATGTTTCCAGCTCATGACTTGTGTTGCTGAGCTCTCGGAGGCTAAGTGGATAAAGCAATCCAAGTTATCCATGCTGAAACCTCGAGGTGCTTTAGCTCCCGACGCTGAACTACCGCAAAGTTCGCAGGACCACCCGAGTCGTTGGGTGCGTGCCCGTGAGGCGTTGCAGAAGCTAAGTGTCGGCTTTGTGGCACTTGAATTGCCGTCTGTTATGGCCGAGCTGCACCCGTTCCTGTACTGGGGAGTCGACTATATGAGAGTGTTGCATGCGTGGGTTACCAGCTTAACTTGGCCGCCTGGGCCAGTTGACCGTGACCCTGGCGTTAACCTGGTTGAATTGTGGACCAACTTTCGCATTACTACGCAAGAAACAGTGCCGGTCAATACTGGCACTAAGAATGTGCCAGTGTACAAGACACGCCGTCATGACCCTGCCTTATTCTTGCAACCCGGTGATGTCGATACAGTGCTCCGTAACTTTCGCAACAGCCTTGCTGCTTTGCAAAAGCTTCTTGGAGCTCCGCTTTTCCCTTGTGAAATCGTGCCCAATTGTTTTGCGCTAAAGGCGGCTTATGGGATGACTGTCTCTGCCGGCCTTTTAATCCGTCCTAACATGACTCAACTTGATGCTACCTTTCGTGCTGTTGATACCGCTTGCCGTGCGCAAAATGCGCATCACCACTTGACTGTATTGCCAAGCATTCCTTGCCTTGAGCCCACCGTTGTGGTGGAGCCTTCTCTTGACGATGACCCTTCACTTACATCTTCGCGCCATGGGCGTTTCAAGAAGCGTGCCAGAGGTGCCTAGTGTGGTCGCTTTGGTTGCCACTACTAGGCAATGTTACTCTCGTCCTTGTGCCTGAGGCACTTGGTTCGACCCCCTTTTTGTCTTACTTTGGCTTGCGTCACAACAGTGGGCGCTTGTCTGACAATTGCAAAAAAAAAAAAAGTTTCAGTTCGTGGTCTGAGGTGGCGGTGGGATACGGGACTTTTTGCCATGCGCGTGTGCATTCGCCTGAAACAGAGCTTGGGGGTATTTGGTATGTTCGGAGATGTGGATGCAGAGGTTTCTCTGGACTACTGGAGCCTTATAGATAGCAATTTGTCGGCAACCGATTCAGCAGCGGCAGGCAAGGCTGACAACCATGCTTCTATAGCAATTTGTCGGCAACCGATTCTGCAGCGGCAGTCAAGGCTGACAACCATGCTTCTATTGGGCACTCAGCCGATGATGCGCATGCAGCTTCAGAAGACCGACCTGAAGCTGATTCGGAATACGAACCCTCCTCTGTTAATGGTGGCACAGGTGGTGCGGCAGGTACTGGACGAACATTCTGGGAACCCGTTAGATTTGGCCAGGACGAGAACTCAATTTCTGTGGAAATGGACGCAGCGCGCTAAGGAGCTGAGTGTGGAGGAGAAGTCATTCAAGCAGAGGTTGCCACCTCATATGGCGGAGCTCTTGAAGAAGAAAAGGATCAAATTACTGGGTGAAATGTTAGCGGATCTGAAGACATCGCAGCAGGCTTTCCTCTTACGGGTTGGATGAGAGAGTCGGGCGTTTTCCCTAAGGTTGTCAAGAGCAGCCCTGGCGCCCGCCGCGGGCGAGGTTGCTGGAACGCTGGCTGGCGCGGCGGGAGGCAACGGCGGGGCTGGCCGTGGGCATCGCAGGCGGCGCAGCCTACGGCCGCACGCGGCACGGGCTGGGTGCTGGAGAACACGCTCTTCCGGCCCCAGCAGGGCAGCGAGGACGCGGCCGTGCAGGACGTCCGGTCCGCCAACAACATGAATGACGCCACTCAGCCTCAGCACTTCACGCTGCGCTCATAGGTGGGTGCATATTCATCGAGAAGCAAAAGCAGCCATAGGGCCACCTGAGGCACACATCTTTCCAGGAATGTTTTAAGCTAGGACTACGACCGTCCAGAGGGGGTGTCACGCCTAGGAGCATAAAACAGGCGAGCGGGTAAGAGGCCAGAAGGCCTTGCCACATCAAGGACCTCAGGGCTCATTGAAGGGAGAGAGGAGCCTCCAATCTGCAACCTTACATCGACATGTTGGTCTATGGGTTGATGCACAAACACTCTGTGTTGCAGAGCGCGAGCAGTATTCCAGCGGGATTACCAAGTGGTGTGTTAGGGTTTAGGGTGCGCTGATCTGCATGTCTTACCAGATTGCGGCACGACCAGGTTGGCCAAGTGCGGAAGCACAGAACAATGCACCAGGCAACAAGGCGAGTAGCAGTGCCGCTGGCACGAAGGACGGCAGGGAGAACCACGAGATTGGGCAGTGCCAGTCACTGTGAGCAATTGCTATCGGTCACACACTGGGCGGCACAAGCCCCGAGGTGCAGGCAGTACCTCAATGGACTACCAAGCGGCTGACACCTATCACATACGCACTGTTGAGCCAGAGCGGCGGGACCAAAAGTTATGCAAGGTTTCACCCGTCGGTGCAGCGACGGCAAGTTTACGGGCCTTAGTGGGGCGGGATTCAGTGGTAACCAAGGCCTGGACCTCAGCTCGCCTAGGGAGGGGTCCTGGTGGTGGGTGCGGATCATGCTGGAGCTTCTCAATTTTAACTTGAAAGTGTGGGGGGGGCACGAGGTGAAGACCAAGGGAAGCCGCAATTAAGCAAGCCTCAAGGTCAACAGTCGAAGGCTCCGGCGAAATCAACAGGCCGTCATGGATAAAAACCAACGACCCAGGCTTGACCCTACGGAGTAATTCCCGAACCAGTGTGCGCATGAACGCTGCTTCAATGCCATCAAGCAAGAAGTAAATGCGGTTGCCATCATGTAGCCCTACGTGAGATCGCAGAAGGTTAGCGTCTGTACACGCACGTAAAAAGGCCGGCTTAGCATTCGCGACACGTCGTAACAGGGCAACCAGCTCAGGGCCTGGGTTAAATCTGTTTTGCTCAAGCATTTGGGTGGCATGTTCAACAGAGCTATTGAGTAAAACAGTGGGCAACAGCTTAACGAGGTGTAAAGCGCTCCGGCCAGCTGGTGAGGCGGAAAGGTCTGCGTGTAAATAAGCCCGAAACTCATCTAGGCGAGGCAGAACCAAGCCTTGCTGCGCAACCATGTGCTGGAAAATAGCGTAACGCGCGCCACACATGTCAATTTCAACATGGTCGCTGTGGAAAAGCGCTGCGCGAACAAAACGCGGAAGCGCGGCTGCACCTTTAACGATCGGATAGGCCCTACCTAAACAATCATCACCATCGATCCGGTACGGGACCTGCTTGAGGACCGTGACCCCCTGAGCATTAGAGCCGACACACGCCCCCCCGGAGGCAATATAAGCCTCAAGCGCAGCGCGGTATGCAGGGTGGTGGGCACGGATGTGCGCAAGATCCTGCGCATGGAATGTGGGGCACTCAACCAGGCAGAAGCTTGAGCGTTCAGAGAGAGCGATTGCTGCGGGGGACTGCCATTCCTCACCTGCCGGGGCAGGGAGGGAAATTGGCAGAGTGGCTTCGTTTCGCGCGGCAGCACTAGCAATGCCAGCGAGGAAGTCTGCTTCGTTATTGGCTTCGCGGGGAACATAGCGCCAAGAGATCCGGGGAAGCTCCGTAGCTGCAATGAGCTGAGCCTGGTGCAGGACTGTGACTAGGGCCGGGCGTCGCACCCGAGCGGTGCGCCTCCAATAACTTAAGATGGAGGAGTTATCCCCAATGATGAGACATTCCTGTACATCGGAATGATTGGGGTAAGGAAGGGGGTAGGCCGTTTGGGCAAGGACCTCGTAGTCATCCCCCGCAAACTTCCGCACAATGACCCCAGCACCTCCAGCCGCGTCAGCCCGATGACAGCTGCCGTCAAAGTGCGCTACCAGGGCGGTCCACCTCCACGCGCGAGAAGCGCAAATCAGGGGATCGCCAGGCCTCACTACCTGTACGGCAAGTACGTAGATATGGGCCGCCCCGCACTCGCACACCCTTGCTTCGAGTGTAATGTTAGGCGTGCCGTGGTGAGAAGCCTGAAGAAGGTGTCGCTCACGGCCGTGTTCCATGACAACCGCAAGCAACGACCCAGGCAAGGCCGACGAATCGCCCTGGTAGGTGAAATGTGGTATCTTAGGTGAGAGTGCATGGAGAGGCGCACCAGCAGCAAAGCGAACATGATCAAGCCAGACACAGCTACGGTGTGCGGAGGGTCCAACTAACCAGGCAGGGCGCACCCCCATTCTGACATCGCTGGGCAGCAGCTCGAAGGCACAAGTGGCGACCAAACAGGCAATGTGCACAAGATCAAGGGGAGCAGCAGCAGGCGGGTCGCCGTGCTTAGCTACGAGGCCCCCTCTCTGCCTGATTATGGCGCGGGCTCCGGCATATAAGGCATAGCATCTGGCAGATTGGGTTCTGGGCCAGTGCGCCTGCGGAAACCAATGAGAAAAGCGCCAAGAGCAACCGAGCAGCAGCGAACCGGCTACACCTAGACACGCGCAAGAAGACATCCAGTGTTGAACACTGTTATCACCATGGCCACATAGGACACAGGCACGTTGCAACCAAGGGGCCGATTGCCGGAGCAGCGTGGTAGCGGAATCAAGGTGCCCGTGTCGAAGCGCAGGCGGTGAAGGCAACATGACGGGCAGCGAAGGCAATGAGCTAGTATGGACCCCAAGGGCAGCAGCCTCTATGGGTACATGTCGCATCCACTCAATTTCCAGGTTTAGATGTGCCTGTGAGAGGGCACCCGCGAAAAAGCCACGAGGAAAGAGTTTGCTGTCAGCACCACATCCACAGGCACACACCGACTGTCTTGTCCAATGCCTAATGAGGAACCAAGTGTCGCTTTCCTCGTCAAAAGCCCACTTGAGGACAGCCTGCCGAACAGTAGGCGCAACAGTCTTATGTGGCAATGCATGAAGGAGAGTTAAGAAAGAAATGTCCGATCGATCCTTCCAGGCGGCAGTGGCCATACGGCGAGTTAGGAAGGCAATAGCACGCTCTTCCTCAATCAGACCAATATATTTGGCAAGATGGGTCTTCATAGCCGCGGCCGGCTGTCCGCTTCCAGGACATGAATTCCAAACTTCACGAATGCAGCCGGCTAAGCACACGTCCCAGAGCCTGGGGGAGAACCGTCAACGCGGATTCCCAACTCAGGAGGTTCGGAGCCAACAACCGACTGGCCAGCCCGATAACTGCCTTGAGTACCAAGCAATCTGGAGCGAGCACAGGCGCAATGCGCAAATAGCGCAGTACTTCCGGCAAGGCGTTCATGTCAATCCATGCACGCAAAGGATAAAGCGCACGGGCAAGGAGGCGGCGGTGGTTAGTAAATTCCTTCGCACATGGCCAATGCACACTGTACGCATATAAGTACGTGGACTGCAGGTAGAAAGCACAAAACATACCGCGCTCCCGCACGGACAGATTTAGGTGCCTAAAGACGCGCAGTCTGTCTGTGCATTAGCAGAAGCAAGAATGCGGGCCCCCCAAGGGGCAGCGTCAGCGACACTGATGTCGTAGCTGGTGGCATTGCTAGACCCTAGTAGATGCGTTTTGCATTTGCAGGCGCATTCAACGTCTAGGAGGTGTGCCCAAATGTCTCGGAGCCTGTCCTGACCATCAAGGAAGTCGGCAACATCCGCACTGGCAAGATGGGCGCGGCGAGTGGCGCACCCCAAGATGACATCTGCCCCTACTGGCATGGAGACCAGCGCCTGAGAGAAGGATGGCCCCCCTTGCTTGATTAGGGTCTGGTCTGGGAGAGGCTGAGTAGTACCCGCACTCTCCGCAGACCAAGCCCCAACACAGTGATGTCCAAGGACCTGAAAACCTGCCGTGGTGGCCAATGTGAATGCTCGTTGTGCTTCCGAGAGCCACAGCCCATCTGCACCACAAGTAGCGTTGTTGTCCATGTAGCCCTTGACACTGAGCACGCCAGGGATAGCGTTCAGAACAACGTATATGGGGTCCATGGCGACACAAAATAGAAGAACTGAGACAGCACGTCCCATGTCGATCCTTGATGTACTGGGATGGGTGGGCGATAAAAGTGTCTAATACGATGGTGCACCGAACGGCCAAAGAGGACGTACGTAGCATACCCAAACAGGTGCATTGAGGATCTGAAGGAGTCTCCCGCCATGTCGTCCTCAACAAAGCGGGTTCCGCCGTACCCTTGGTACCTCCGCGCCAGCCGCACGTCCTCGTCCGTGGCCTCTGCGGGAGTGCGGAAGCCGTCCTCGGGATGCAGGGGCGTGTGCTGCAGGGGCCGAGGGTTGGGGTCCTCGCTGGACTGTACAAAATCGTCCAGGTAGAAGTGGCTTGTGACGAACGAGGTGGCCTTGCGGACCGGCTGGTCCAGGGGCAGCGGCTCATTCCGCTCAAGGTAGCCCACCACCTGCTCAAAGCGCGGGCGCTGGTTGAAGCCGTGCGCCCGAAGCGTCTTCGTTTACTGTTGCGCACCCTTCCACGACAAACGTTGCCTGCCCACTGCCTGATTCGGAAAGCCTTGAAAAGTACCCAGGGCGGCAACGTGCGTGTCCCTTTCGCCACTATGCAAAGTCTCTGCGAAACGATGTCGCTTCCTGTCCCTCTCTCCTCCTTGCGCATCAATGATCAGGCCTATTTGGTGCCTCGCCTAGTTGCCGAAGCCATTCTTAACACTTACGAAGCCGGTCGGGCACTAGCAAGTGCGCATCCAGGGGTCATTCACGACACTAATCGAATTGCCGCGACACCAGGTCAGGCCCGAGTTTGGGATAGATGCAGAGTCGCCGCGCCGCACGTTGCCCGGACCAGTGGCCTTGTGCTGGACAAAGCTGGTCGGCAATGTAGGACCACGGAGGCGGTCGATGAAGCCATGCGAGCCACGCGCGCTTTTTGGCAAGACGAGCCTGTAGTATGGGATGCACAGTGGGAGGAGTTGCTTTCACAGTATTCACCACCACCCTTTGCCAAATGTACCCTGCCTATTGATGATGACCTCTTACGTGCTGTGGTACGCTCTCCGGACAGTGCCCCTGGCCTTGACGGGCTGCCTATGCCGCATCCTGTGTGCTTACGCACCGTCTACATGACTATGTCGGCCTCCAAGCACCGGCTCCGGTACAGGCCTTAGTCTTCATTCGCAAAGCCGATGCAGGGTCGTACGCGGACAACTTTCGGCCGCTGCCCTAATACGGCTGACCGCATCATTGACCAAGCTGTGTATGTGCAAATGTGCTCAGCCCTGCGAGGTTCCCTTCATCCTAGTCAGACTCTTGTCAATATTTTCAGGGAACCCCAGGGAAATTTCCTGGATATGCAGACCTACCTCGGCGATCGCGCACGGCCATACTTTGTGCTGGCCAGCAACGGGCAGGGGCCGCCCTCCATCACGGACCGTCTGCGCAGCACTGCAGACGGCGCGCAGGCGGCAGCGGACCTCATAGGCGCAGGGGCAGCGGGACTTGCGGCCGCGCAGGCTTTCCGCTCTCAGCTGCCCCAGGACGCGGCTGAGTACGTGCGCCTGAACGTGCTAGAGAGTGGTTACGGGGGTCTCAAGCTCTCTCTTTAGAGGGGGTTTCCCAAATGGTTTATATTCTACCTGAGAGGCTCCCAGCACTCGTCCGTCCAGCATTTGACCTCGTCCTGCGAAGGATTCGAAGTCTAAAACGCTGCGTGGAGGCGTGTGGCTGCAAAATAGAGGACCCCTAGATATGCTCGCAATTTGGCTCCATGGCTCAAGGTTGCATTTAAAGCGAAGCAACCTTTGCAGGGCTTTAGAAAAAGAAAAAATGGAGTCCCAAAAAAAATGGGTCCCCGAAAAAAAGGGAAAAGGGGTTTCCTTTGGCAAAGCTTGACATCGCTTGAAATGCAACCTGGAGCCAAATTGCGGCGCATATCTAGGGGTCTCTATTTTGCAGCCACACGCCTCCACGCAGCGTTTTAGACTTCGAATCCTTGGACGGACGAGTGCTGGGAGCCTCTCAGGTAGAATATAAACCATTTGGGAAACCCCCTCCAAAGAGAGAGATTCAACACAAGTGCCACTTGTGTTCACGCCACTTGCCTGGCATAGAAGCCTCCTGGCCGCGCCACCTGCCCGGCATTGAAGCCGCGCCAAGCCGCTGAACCCCCGCAGTCTCCGGGCTCCTTGCTATATGTGCTATATGTGCTATATGTGCTATATGGGTCCACGCCAAGCCGCTGAACCCCCACAGTCCCCGGGCTCCTTGCTATATGTACTATATGTGCTATATATTCTGTACGCGCGAAATCTGTACTATATGTGCTATATAGGGCCATAGGAAACCCCTTTTCCCTTTTTTTTGGGACCCCTTTTTTGGGGACCCCTTTTTTTCTTTTTCTTAGCCCTGCAAAGGTTGGCTCGCTTGAAATGCAACCTGGAGCCAAATTGCGGCGCATATCTAGGGGTCATTATTTTGCAGCCACACGCCTCCACGCAGCGTTTTAGACTTCGAATCCTTCGCAGGACGAGGTCAAATGCTGGACGGACGAGTGCTGGGAGCCTCTCTGGTAGAATATAAGCCATTTGGGAAACCCCCTCTAAAGAGAGAGATACCGGGAATGCAGGGATTCCCTGCAGTATCCCTGCATTGAACTCCCCCCAGGATTTGATTCAGAGAGCTTCAACACAAGTGCCAACACAATTGCCATTCGTGTTCACATTCCTGCCGCGCCAAGCCGCGGAACCTCCACTCTCCCCGGGTTCCTTGCTATACGCGCTTAATTGCTTCAACATGTCGGATTACATGTCGGATGAACATGTTCTTGGCACTCCGGGTGCGCCACCCTGCCGCGCCAAGCCCCAGCTCCTTGCTATATGTGCTATATGTGCTATATGGTATAGAAGCCTCCTGGCCGCGCCACCTGCCCGGCATTGAAGCCGCGCCAAGCCGCTGAACCCCAGATCATACGGTCATACGGTCATACGGCGGCTTGGCACTGCGCCACCCTGCCGCGCCTGCCTGGCATAGAAGCCTCCATATATGAGTCTACATGAGTCTACATGAGTCCTACATGAGTCCTACATGAGTCCTACATGAGTCCTACATGAGTCCTACATGAGTCCTACATGAGTCCTACATGAGTCCTACATGAGTCAACAATGGCCCGGCATTGAAGCCCTGCCGCGCCACCTGCCCGGCATAGAAGCCACGCCAGCCCGCCGACGTGGCTTCGATACCTAGCGCGCCACATTCCTGCCGCGCCACCTGCCTGGCATAGAAGCCACGCCAGCCCGCCGACGTGGCTTCGATACCTAGCGCGCCACATTCCTGCCGCGCCACCTGCCCGGCATAGAAGCCTCCTGCCGAGCCCGCGCCAAGGTCGGGATTCTTCCACCGAGGTCGGGATTCCGACTTCGCTCTACACCGAGGTCGGTTTTCCGACTTCGCTTTTTTGCCAAAAAAACCCATCACCGGGCCAGCGCCGGAGGTCCGTCAGCGAGGCTGTCCTCGCGGGTGCCACTGACGGAGTGTTTTTTCACCATTCACACGCCCAGCCGTCAATCCTGGCGTGGGCACAGGATTGCCCGAAAAACACCATCACCGGGCCAGCGCGGGAGGTCCGGGAGTTCGTCGGTCCTCGCAGGATAACTCCCGGAGTGTTTTTTTTCCACCATTCACACGCCCAGCCGTCAATCCTGGCGTGGGCACAGGATTGCCCCACTCAATCCTGGCGTGGGCACAGGATTGCTCCACTCAATCCTGGCGTGGGCACAGGATTGCTCCACTCAATCCTGGTGTGGGCACAGGATTGCCCCGGTGTCTCCCAGAAAACATTGGAAGCGCGTCTGTACACAGAGACGCACTCCCAGACTCGCCGCCCAGATTGCCCGGAAAACTCCGGCTGCGATGCCGTAAATATGGCATTTCTCCCGGACTCGCCGCCCGGCTTCCTGCCTTGGAAGTAACGCAAAGGAAATGGGGAAGATCAAGCTGTTTCCTACGACAGAGTATAGCAGCAAACAAGCCTCTGACCCCGTGGTGCCCCTGGTGCCATGCACGGGCATCTTCCTCGGGCCATCAAAGTCGGGCAAAACCGTGGCTCTGATCAGCCTGATTCTGGAGCAGTATCGCGGCGTCTTTGAGAGAATTTACATCTTCAGCCCGAGTGTCAACATAGACGACGGCTGGATACCCGTCATGAAGTACATTGAGGAGGACCTGGGGGTGAACACAGAGCGGGAGCAGACGTATTGGGACGAGTGGGACGAGGCGGCGCTGCGGCGCATCATCCAGCAGCAGCGCAAGATCACGGAGGCGTCCAAGAAGATGGAAATGAAGAAACTGTACCAGGTGCTTGTAGTCATCGACGACTTTGCTGACACGCCGCAGTTGCACAAGCCTCACGGCGCCCTGGACACTCTCTTCATCAGGGGCCGGCGCATGCAGATCAGTACCTGGGTGAGCTCGCAGAAGCTGCGGCTCATCAGCGCGGTGCGGGTGAACATGCAATTCCTCTGCTGCTGGAGGCTGCGCAACCAGCACGAGCTGGACGCCGTTATTGAGGAGCTGAGCGCCCTGCTGCCAAAGGAGCAGCTATGAGCAGGCAACGCGGGAACCCTACAGTTTCAGTTTCCTCTTTGTCTACTACCTGAAGCCGAGGAATGAAATGTTCTACAAGCGCTTTGAAGAGCGTTTTGCACTTGAAAAAGACGCCGATGGGGCGCCGCCAGCTTCCTGGGCCAGAAGCTGTTCGCCAGCTCCAGTCTCCCAACAGCGCGTCTACCTGCGCCGCGGTGTAGTAGGCCAGCAGCGCGGCCGTGATGGCGCTGGTCGTCTCCGTGTCCTGCGCCGTTCCGGTTCGGTAGTCGGCCAACAGAGTGTCCACTTGTGAGGAGGTGTAGTAGGCCAGCAGCGCAGCTGCGAGGGCCGCGTCCGCCGCTGCGACGGAGTGGCAGTCTGCCGTGATGCTCAGCGTGTCGTCGCCGTTGGCCAGCGCAGCAGAGAGAGGAGCCTCCAGATGCAGGTTGCGAACGACGTTGCTTCCGCGAAGGAGCTCCCAAGTTGTGAAGCCCGCCCAGGCCGGCGCGTTAACAACTCCGCCTCCGGGAAGCTGCAGGGCGGCGAGCTCCGCGAGGATTGCGTCGAGGGCGCTCTGGAGCGTGGTCTCGCTGGCGGAGAGCGCGGCGTTCGTGGCGTATGAGGCCAGCAGCGCCGCGTCGGCCTTGGAGGCCTGGAGCGCCGAGATGCCGGTGTCCCGGCTAGCAAGCTGCGCTGCGACGAAGGCCTCGGTGGCGAGGCCCAGCACTGCATTTGCTATCTTGGTGTCCACCTCCAGCGGAGTGTCCAACCCGTCCACCGTGGAGAGCAGGGAGGCCAGCGCGCTGGTGTCCGCCTTGCCGGCGAGGGCGGCGTCCAGGGCTGCCGTGGTGACTGCGCCCAGGAGAGCGGTCGCTATCTTAGAGTCCACCTCAGAGGAAGTGTCGACGGCCGAGAGCAGGGCGTACGCGGTCAGCGCGGAGGCCTGCAGCCCCGAGATGGAGGCGTCTCGGCTCGCGAGCTCGGAGGCCAGCGCCGCGGCGGTGACGGCCTCCACCAGAGCGTTGGCCACCTTGGTGTCCACCTCCAGCGGCGTGATCCTCGCCGCTATGTCTAGGGAGTGCTGTTGCGGTCCTCGGGCCGCTTCGTGCGGTGCACGGCTTCCGCGGGCAGCTCCCTGTCCAGCGTGGCGAACTCGTTGCCCAGGTCTGTCGTGACCACGAAGTTCCCGTCGTCCCCCGTCAGCTCCCGCGCGGCGCGCTTGGTGGCCCGGCCCACCGTCTCGGCGTTCTTGTTCTGCAGAGGTTCCACGGCGGCCTCCCGGGTGAAGACGTCCATCACCACCAGGCCGTACTGCGTCTTCCCTCGCGTGTTCTGGCTGAAGTCGATTCGCCGACCACTGGACTAAGGCGTCGGCCAAGGAGCTAAGCGCTTCTTACTCCGCACGGGGCTCGATTCCTGCCGCGAGCGCAGTTGAGTACCATTCAGTATGCCAGCAGTACGGCATCCTGTATTGGGCACAGGATTGAGTGGAGCAATCCTGCGTTGGCCACAGGATTGAGTGGAGCAATCCTGCGTTGGCCACAGGATTGAGTGGAGCAATCCTGCGTTGGCCGCAGGCTTGAGTGGAGCAATCCTGCGTTGGCCGCAGGATTGAGTGGAGCAATCCTGCGTTGGCCACAGGATTGAGAACGCGGCGCGGCGGATGCTCCGATGCCGGGCAGGTGGCGCGCCAGGGTGGAGGCTCCAATTATGATCCGTATGACTCGGCGGGCTGGCGCGGCTCCGATGCCGGGCAGGTGCAGGGAGGCTTCGATGCCAGGCTGGCTCCAGGTATATAATAACAAGGCAGCCTGCAGTTGTCCACGTTCCTTGTCCAAGTTCGGCGGGGGAACTTGGACAAGTGGCTCTGCAAGAGGAAAACACGTGATAAAATTTGTCCAAGTTCCTTGTCCAAGTTCTTGTCCAAGTTCAGGTTCCTCCCCTGGAGGAGAATCCCTAATATTTTCTTCTTCTGGTTGTCTTGTTATTAAAAAGAGGAGCGCCCCGATTCCCGGCGGCCCTCCCGCCTGGGCCCACGCAGACAATAACAAGGCAGCCAGCAGTTGTCCAAGTTCCTTGTCCAAGTTCGGCGGGGGAACTTGGACAAGTGGCGTGATAAAATTTGTCCAAGTTCCTTGTCCAAGTTCTTGTCCAAGTTCAGGTTCCCCCAACAAACTTGGACAGAACTTGGACAACTGCAGGCTGCCTTGTTTGCACCACCTGATGGCGCGAAGACACGCACCAGCCACACCCAGGGAGCAAGACGCCATAGTCTAGTTGGCAAAGGCGCAGCTTCCGGAGGTGAACGGTACGGGGTTCGAGTCCTCCCTGGTTCTTTTGAAGTGCACTAGTGCAATTTGAAGTGAACGCTGCAAAACCTGGATGGTCTGGCTCATGCCGCATCAGCCGAAGCAAGGAGCAAAGGTGCCTTCTCCCCAGTTGACGGTACACTAGTGCAAATTGAAGTGAACGCTGTGATACCTGTATGCGGCGGTTCAGGCGGATGGATTCAAAGCAAGGAGCAAAGGTGCTGCCACGGTTCCAGAATCAGGTGGCTGTCCTTCAAATCGCTTCGGAACCAAATCACCTCGATTCGAGTGGTTTTTTGCAGAAATTGCCGATCTGGCAACCCTAATATTTTCTTCTTCTGGTTGTCTTGTTATTAAAAAGAATAGTATAAGTATCCAAGCAGGAGCGCCCCGATTCCAGGCAGGACGCGATTCCGTGCGCCTCACCCCGGGCGGGAGCCCGAACTTGGACAAGAACTTGGACAAGGAACTTGGACAAATTTTATCACGTGTTTTCCTCTTGCAGAGCCACTTGTCCAAGTTCGCCCGGGGAACTTGGACAAGGAACTTGGACAACTGCGGGCTGCCGTGTTACAAGCTCTCTCAGCATTACGCCCCGATTCCAGGCCCCGATTCCACAACTTGGCCCAGGGCGGAAACCCGAACTTGGACAAGAACTTGGACAAGGAACTTGGACAAGTTTTATCACGTGTTTTCCTCTTGCAGAGCCACTTGTCCAAGTTCGCCCGGGGAACTTGGACAAGGAACTTGGACAACTGCGGGCTGCCGTGTTACAAGCTCTCTCAGTGTTACGCCCCGATTCCAGGCAGGCCCCGATTCCACAACTTGGCCCAGGGCGGGAACCCGAACTTGGACAAGAACTTGGACAAGGGACTTGGACAAATTTTATCACGTGTTTTCCTCTTGCAGAGCCACTTGTCCAAGTTCGCCCGGGGAACTTGGACAAGGAACTTGGACAACTGCGGGCTGCCGTGTTACAAGCTCTCTTAGTATTACGCCCCGATTCCAGGCAGGCCCCGATTCCAACTTCGTGGCCCAGGGCGGAAACCCGAACTTGGACAAGAACTTGGACAAGGAACTTGGACAAATTTTATCACGTGTTTTCCTCTTACAGAGCCACTTGTCCAGTTCGCCCGGGGAACTTGGACAAGGAACTTGGACAACTGCGGGCTGCCGTGTTACAAGCTCTCTCAGTATTACGCCCCGATTCCAGGCAGGCCCCGATTCCGTGTGCCTCGCCTCTCTCTTTAGAGGGCGTTTCCCAAATGGATTCTATTCCACCTGAGAGGCTCCCAGCACTCGTCCGTCCAGCATTTGACCTCGTCCTGCGAAGGATTCGAAGTCTAAAACGCTGCGTGCAGGCGTGTGGCTGCAAAATAATGACCCCTAGATATGCGCCGCAATTTGGCTCCAGGTTGCATTTCAAGCGATGTCAACCTTTGCCAAAATAAACCCCTTTTCCCTTTTTTTCGGGGACCCCCTTTTTTGGGACCCCTTCGACGAAGTGAACGACCCGCGCATCGCCCGCGCGGTGCACCAGGGCGGCTACGCGGACGTGCTGCTGCGCCCCACCATGGTGGGCATCCTGCGCTGCGGGAAGATGCTGCCGCCGCAGCTGAACCTGGTGATAGAAATTGAGTTTGCGGACGCCACAACTGCGCTGTGGTCCGAGAACGCCGGGGCGCACCCGGCGGGGGCCACGCTGAGCACCGACTTTGAGATCCACAACGTCCGAGTTCTGGCCTCCCAGGTCGTCCTGGACTCTGCGCTGGTAGAGTCCTTCAACCGCGTGCTCCTCTCAGGAAGGTCCCTGGTGTTCAGCTACCCCACGGTGCACACGCAGCAGTCCAGCGTCCCGAACGGCGTGGCGGAGCGCAACGTCACCGTGGCGCGCGCCTTCACGAAACTCATGGGCGCGTTTGTGACTTTTTGGGACAACGACGCGGGCTCAAGATCCACTTGCTGGCCAACCCGGGGCAGGACGTGGCCCCCATCGGCGCGGCCAGGCAGGAGGACAGCCTCCTGGAGTCTCAGATGCAGCTGGGCAGCCTGCAGTACCCTCACAACCCTATGAAGGGAGCCTCGGAGCACTTCCACTTCCTCTCGGTCCTTGCGGGGACCTACGATGACACGGTGCGCAACATCGACATCGACCGCGCTGGCTACCTGCGCCACAGCTTCATCGCGGGCTTCCCGACGGAGCGAGTGCCCAAGATGCCCCTCAGTGGCGTCAGCACCCGCTCGGGCGACCTTGCCCGGTTCACCTTCAAGGGCCTGGACGGCACGATGACGGACCTGTTCATTCATTTGGTGGCCTACCAGCTGGCGACGCTCTCCGGCACGGGCGTCTCTGTGCTTGACTAAGGCCCGGTGTCCTTTTGCTTCATTTTTGATGCAGCGTGCCACCGCTTTTGAAGTTGAGCAAAAACGGCAAAAAAAGGGCCCGGTGTCCCTCTGCGCCATTTTTGGTGTTTAGCGACACCGCTTTTGAATGCGCCCAGAAACGAGAAAAAAGGCGGGGGGTGCCCCTCTGCTTCATTTTTGACGCAGAGTGGCACCGCCCCAAAACATGCAAAACATGGAAAAATGGGCATTTTCCATTGGAGGAAGCCTAGTCCGGAATGCTCAGCCGCTCCGCCAGCTCCTCCGTGGCCGCGCGCGCAATCTCCTCGCACAGCGCAGCAGGAACGCTGTAGAGCAGCTCGCGTGATTGGCTGACCCTCTCGTACTGCCCCTCCATCAGCCGCGGCCCCCGCTGAGCGGCCCGGAGGTGCCTGCCGTCCTGCCACGCCTCGCAGCGGCTGCCGGGCTTGCACAGCCCTCGGCTCGGTCTCCAGCGCATGTTGGTCCACAGTCGGGTCTGCTTCCTGTACAGAGTCCCGTACATGCAGTAGGTCACGTCCACCCAGGGCAGACGCTCCATGAACGGGCGGGTCTTCAGCAGCCCGGTGGCCGGGTTCTCTATGACCCACATCAAGGGGTCAAAGCGCGCAATGATCTCAAGGGCGCTGAGCACCAGCGCGTCGCCCTCCAGGAGCCGCCGCGGGCGCGTCGTCAGCGCGCGGCTGTATTCCGTGCAGACCGGGCTGGCCCAAAACCATGTCGAAGTGCCCCGCGCGGAAACGTAGTGTAGTCCCAGCTCCGGATGTCGCGGGTGCCTCTGGCCCCGTCTCGGGGTGTCTCCTTTTGGGGTTTTTCTTTCGCCGTGGTTTCCCCCCTGTTCAACACGTCACGACTGCTGGTTTGCCTCGATCCTGAGGCTGCACGCTTTGGCTGCGGGCCATATCGGCCACAGCTTGGAGAAAGTTGCTGCGGCTGACTCTGGGTTCTTTGAGGTCCCCTTGGGGGTTTTGGGGAATCCCCCGTCGGGTGGCAGAGCAGAACAGACCCTGTGAGGCTGGACTTGGAGCCCCGGGTTATGGAGGACACGGACAATGACAGCGTGCTCATGCTCCGACAGATGTACCTGACCTCGCTGGCCTACAAGGGGCTAGGTCAGCTAACGGTCCCGCAGGTGCGCGGGCCTACATTCAATGGGCGAGCGCACTCCACCACTCCCTCACCAAGTTTGACGAGTGCCGCCTGGGCCAGGTGGTTGTCGACATTGTCAACGGACCTTCCCCTTCACCATTGGCATGATCTGCGGACCGTGCCCCCCCGGCCTCAGCGCCTCCAGGACGGGTCCCGCTCGGCAAAGGATGGCCGCTGCAAGACCCTGCATCATCTGCTCTGGGTACCGGCTGAGGTCACTGGAGTTGAGCTTTTCCCCCCTGGGGTGAGCCCCGTGGTTGCACCCAGGCGAACCCAACGACCCCCCCGAGGCGGCCGAGGGAACCTTCTCCCAGCACGCCGGGGGACAACAAGCGCCAGTCCCGGAGGCTGAAGGCCAACAAGCGTTGGCAGGACTAACCTTGGGCTCACTTCCGGTCTCGGCCTTGGACAATCCGGAGGTCCGGACATCGACACAGAGGACTGGCGAGACGGACGAACTTGGGGGGGGAACTCTTTCCCCAGATCCATGGGCGCACCATGGCATGGAGATCTCGGATCGGCCCACCATCCTGCCGATCACGCACGACCCCAATCTCTCCAACAAGGTCATGTATCTCCAGATGGCCTTCAAACACGGAGGAGGAAAGCCCTCATTGGGATGGTTGGTGTCATGGACCCGGCCACTGTCCAAAGCAGCAGCGCTGGGGGCCAAGGTTTGGGACAAGCTCCAGGAGTCTCTCTTGTTGGGGGATGGGTTCCCGGAGGACCTGCTGGAGGATATCAGGGAGATCCTGGCGCCGGGCAGGCCGACCAGCTGATGGCCAACCCTTCTTCCTGGACATCTTGCACAGCGTGGCGCTGAACATTCAGGACCCGACCACCAGTTTTTTTCGGGATCTGGAGGTCACGGACCCACCCCTGACCTCGCCGGGCATCTGGGCTCAAGAAGGAGCTGAAAGGGGAGGAGCCGGAATTCCAGAAACTCCCTCACCCAACGGGCAGGGGTAACTACCCCTCGGCGGATCACTTCATCCGGGGCACATTTCTGGAGGACCATGGGCATGGTGGAGGGCCCCTTCAGTAAGGTGGAGGAAATCGAGTCCCGGCCCCCTAGCGGGCATCGACGAGGGGGACAAGATCCGCACGATCTACGATGGCTCGGTGGGAGGGGCCAATGACACCATCAGGAACCAGACGGTGGAGAGGACGACGGCTCCGACGGTGCTGGATGGGGTCCAAGCCCTTCATTGGCTACATGCGGCAGCTGCGGAGGGACCCCCCTCTCAGGGTGCTGCTGGCCCTGAGAGGGGGGTCGTCAAACCTCCACCTGGGGCCTGGCTATGGCCGGAGCCGGGCACCAGGTGGGTGCTGCTCAAGGCGGACGTCACCAAGGCCCACCGGAGAGTGAAGGTTGTTAGCAAGGACTGGCGGTTCCAAGTCTCACTGGGGGAAGAACGGTGGGTGAACAAGGTAGGCACATATGGCATGGCCAGTGCCCAATTCTATTGGGGACGCCTGGCAGCTTTTGTGCTCAGGGTCACTTTTCCCTCAAGTGGAACTTCGTCTTTGTCGATGACTTCCTGAAGGTGGTCAGGATGCTGGCGTTCATGCTGCGGTTCCTCTTCAACACGCCCTTCGTCCAGTACTCCCCTTACTTGCCGAAGTCCTCCTGGTGGGGTTGCAGCGATGCTAGCGCCTCGGACGACGGACTGGCATTTGTGGGAGGCTGGTGCTCCAACAAAGTGGAGCCGGACAAGAAGGAGGTGTACTGGTTCCACGAGCAGATCCACGTGGAGGAGTACCCTTGGGCCTTCAAGAATGGGGATCCCAAGCGGAGGATTGCGGCTCTGGAGATGCTGGGCACGCTCTTCCTCTGTAACATGATCCTCACGCACCAACTCCCGGGTCCGACTCCCGGTGGGCAGCGACAATCAGGGCAACGTCATGGCGATGCTCAACCTTGGATCCAAGAAACCCTACACGGCGGCGATCCTGATGGAGCTGGTCTTCCTGCTCCACACCCATGGCTCGCTGGCGGCCAACCACGTGCCCCGTGAATTCAATCAATGGGCTGATGAGCTGACGCACCCAGATTTCTCTGGGTTCGACCCTTTGCAAAGGGTCCCCAAGCAGGAACTTTGCGAGGAGGTCGTTTTTCTCCCGCGTCTCCTGAATGGAGATGCATTTGACCTCAGCGTGGGCTCCCATGACCGGAGCCGGTGGGTGACTCACTTCCCCTGGTGGCAGGCCCCCCTGTGGCCTGGGTGGGGGCGGGCGCTATCAGTCTGCACACCCGTTCTTCAGTTTTTGAGATTGTGAGTTGGGTGGCCCATGGGGCCCACCCAGCCTTTGTCATCTGACAGGGGAAGATGAGTCCCTGGCACCAACACACTGCTCGGATAAAAGAGTTATCGCGTGCTTGTGCGTGGTGCCGTTTGGTTAGCTTGCATACACTTGGGGGGACTTTGACCGAGTTCATTTCAGGTGGCTTCCGGATTGGCGACTTGGCGAAGGCCTGTGAGAATCTGAAGCGCCTGGCTTGAACGGATGTGATTTACTTTTTCGGTGTTCAAAACCTCTCAGGGATATGTGTTTTGTATCTCGTGAACTAAGGAAAGGAATGTCATTGGACAACACTAAGCGAGAGTATCAGCGACTTGCTACTGTGGAAGTTGTCGGCTTCATGGAGCTTCAAGTGCACCCCAAGGTCACGGGGCGCGAGATGTTGCAAGAGCTCCTCAAAGTTTATCCTGAAGGCATCCCAGAGGTTTCAAACGGCATCAGCATCCTCCCAAGGGAGGTTGCCGCACTAATTCGCAACAAGAGTTGTCATGCTGTGTATTTTCACCCAATCAAGAAGCGCTTCTTTTTTGCCTCCAATTGCATAAAGAGGCCGCTGAAGCGCAACTGGCAAATCCATGACCGATCTTTTGCGAAAATGGACGGAAGACTTCAGCTCGTTCTTGCTTGTGCATTTGTTCCAGCCCCGTAAACACAACGCACGCATAGTATCAGATGTATCAGCTATGTGAGATGGTGTATTTTGAAATCCCATTCAAGGATAGACGATTCAGGCATGCTGAGCCAAATCCATGCACCTGCACTTCAACATTTCCGAAACCGGGTGTGTTTGCGTTTGATTTGCTTTACCTTTTTCCGTGTTTTTGTTCTGAAGATGAACAAGAAGGGCTGCGAGTTGTGTCCCCCAGCTCGTGGCTTTCTTCAAGGCCTTGTCCACGAAGCAGATCCTGAAGTTTCGCGCGCAATGAAACCCGACATGGACCTTGGAGTCTTTGCAGCTTGGCTGCTGTTTTGTTTGGCCAGGTGAGTCGTGACATGAGGTTCGCGAGGATCATGACTTCTGAAAGACCAGAAAGAGCCTCAACCCCCAGTTCAATACTATACCCCGCCCCCGCTCCCACAGCAACATGTACACCAAACACCACAAACAAAAACTAACAACAAACCATCACATTAACATCATCAACAACTCCAACAGCATACCTGTACCGCAGCATATGCATAGATTCAGCACAGAAGCCTACAACAAGAAACCGCACCAAAACTCAGCCAACCTAGGCAATGTGAAAAAATGTTTACAATACTGAAAAAAAAAACAGATGATGGAGTAAAACTGCACGGAGTGGTGTTGGCACACTCCTTGTTGTAGCCATGAACCGAAGGCACCCAGTGCGTGTCAAGCCATGGATGGTGCTGGTCGGTGGCTTCAGTCTGATGAAGTTGATGGGAGCCTTTGTGCCACCACCACCACCACCACAGGGCAAGGCAAGGACTTGAAAATCATGTTAACATGGTTCCTAACTTTTGTGATTATGAGTTTGTGTTTAAGAAAAGGCCAGTGTGATGTTTCATGTGTTGGTCTTGCAGATGGCTATGTCATTTGGAGGCGGTGCCAGTGAGATGCACACCACACCTTGGGGCACGCCTCGTTGGGCATGTGGTTGGCTCATGCATCATGGTAGCCTCAGCCTATGCCTCTGACACGTCGGGGCTGGATTTTCAACAATTCAATGACGACGTTGGGCGAAACCGCGACTTGGCAACTGCAGCTAAGTCCACCTTCACATTTGGGCAACTGACGGATGCAGTGAAGTCCGCCGATGAAGCAAAGCGCTCCGCCGATGAAGCAAAGCGTTCTGCCGACGAGGCGTCCAAAGCCTCTCCAGAAGGCAAAATCCAAGAAGCGCTGGCAAGGGCCATGGAGCCTTTTGAACCCAGCAGGCCGCAAGACGAGGTCATCCAAAGGCCAGTGATGGAAACTCTCCGGCAACGCATTGCGAGCTGGCAACAACATGCGACCATCATTGGGGGTCAGTACCAGTCAGGCAAGTCTGTGGCAACAGAAGAAGCCTTGCGCGGGGCGCGAGGTGTTGTGCGATTCACCATCAGAAGTGCCGATTGGACAGATCGGATGTGCAAGCACCTGGGAGTTGATGACGAAGGGCTGTTCAAAGAGGTCATGCGCCGAGCGCGCGAGAAGCTCAAGGACTTTCCCGACAACCTCACCAAGTTTCCAATCCTTCTTCTTGAAGTCCCTCGTACAACCACCGAAGGACTGGCTGGACAAAATATGTTTTTCAGTTGTCTATCGATGCTGTAGCGCATTTTGCCCTAGTCTTTTTGTTTCCGGTCCGCTTGCCGAGGCATCAACTTAATCTCCTCCACTGCGAAGGATGTGGCGACGGACAAAATCGGAAGTGCCATTCATGCCCCCCAGCTTCAATGCAAAATTCCAATGTTGCAAACGGAAACCATGTTGAGGGAGTGGTATCTATGTCTGATTATCCTGTGTCCAAGGTGATTGTGTCAGCCTCTTCGGCGGCAGTGGCGTTGGCTTTTGATGCTGGAGGAACTGAAAGACAGGAAGACATGTGGGTTGGCAACTTGACGGAGGAGGAAGCGAAGGAGTTTTTGGCACTGCATGGGCATGAGAACAAGTGGGAGGACTTCGTGGATGCTTGTGTTTCAGCTCAATTCAACAACATGTTGGTTGATCAAGGTGTGTTTGCTGCGTTCAAGTTGCGTTCATGTTTTTTGGGGACTTTGACCGAGTTCATTTCAGGTGGCTTCCGGATTGGCGACTTGGCGAAGGCCTGTGAGAATCTGAAGCGCCTGGCTTGAACGGATGATGATTTACTTTTTCGGTGTTCAAAACCTCTCAGGGATATGTGTTTTGTATCTCTTGAACTAAGGAAAGGAATGTCATTGGACGACACGAAGCAAGAATGTCAGCGAGTTGCTGATGATGAAGTGCGAGGCTTCATGGAGCTTCAAGTGCACCCCACAGTTACAGGGTGCAAGATGGCGCAAGAGCTCCTGACGGCTTATCCGGCAGGTATTTTGAATGTTGTAAATGGCATCCGCATCCTCCCAAAGGAGGTTGCCGCACTAATTCGCAACAAGAGTTGTCATGCTGTGTATTTTCACCCAATCTATCAAGAGCGCTTCTTTTTTGGGCTCCAAATTGCATAAGGAGGCCGCTGAAGCGCAATCTGGCAAATCCATGACCGATCTTTTGCGAAAATGGACGGAAGACTTCAGCTCGTTCTTGCTTGTGCATTTGTTCCAGCCCCGTAAACACAACGCACGCATAGTATCAGATGTATCAGCTATGTGAGATGGTGTATTTTGAAATCCCATTCAAGGATAGACGATTCAGGCATGCTGAGCCAAATCCATGCACCTGCACTTCAACATTTCCGAAATCGGGTGTGTTTGCGTTTGATTTGCTTTACCTTTTTTCGTGTTTTTCTGGGTTCTGTTGAAATGTATAGCCCAATACGCATGGAGCCAAGCATGTTCAAGTTCAGCTGTACAGGATGACGACTCGCTTGTATTTTGGCTCAAGAAAATAAGGCGCTCCGAAGCGGCCAAGTAGATTTTCATGGTAGCGGGGAGCAGTAAAGGGTCAGAGGGACCTAATCGCTCAATTTGGTACTTCGCTAGCAGAGGGCGAGGATCAGTACCGCCTTGGAGGCGGGGAGGCTGCGGACGCGGCAGGAGCCCGGCGGCGGTAGAGCCGCCAGGCGAGGAGGGCGCTTTGGTCGTGCCAGAGACGAGGAGCCGCCCGGAGAGGCCCCGGTGGAGGAGACCGGGCCTGTGCCGGCAGCTGATCTGCTGGTGGAGGAGCCACAGCTTGGAGGAGCTGAAGAGGAGCCAGAAGAATTGGCTTTGGTCCCCCAACGAGGAGAACGTTGCCCAGCAGGCAGCTGAGACAGAGAGGATCTCAGCTAAGCTGCTGGAAGAGCCAGAGGAGCGCCGCGCACAGGGTGGATCGTCAATAGATCCACAGAAGCTTCAGCGTCGGACTCGGACGCCTGGGGCAACTGGCGATCTCCTTTGATCGCCCTGGCAGCCCCGTCCTCATCGCATCCAGAGGCTGCCAGTAGCACAGCACCAGCACCAGCAGCAGAGGAGAGGCCCGAGGAAGCAGGCAAGGGAAAGGGCAAAGGCAAGAAGGGCAAGAAGAAGAAGAGCAAGGCGCCCTGGCCCCGCAGGAGAACTCAGCCGGTAAGTGGAAGGACGGACGCCGGTCCAAGGAGGCGAGGTCCTACCGGTTCCTGCGGGGCTTGATCAAGTTGAACTTGAAGCGCAACAACCCGATCCCGCCTGCAGTCCAGGAGGCCCTTGCCCATCCCCAAAAGCTTTGGCAGGAACGTGCAGCCAAAGACCCCTCCAGGTGGTCCAAGGCAAAGGCCAAAGCAGGAGTTGACCCGCCGTAAGAGAAGGCCGACCAGTGGAAGCACCTCGGAGGAGGAGGAGGAGCCCACTGCCAAAGCAGCCGCAGCAGCTGAGGAAGCAGCAGCGCCAGGCACTGGGCCAATTGCATTGCTGCCGGAGGTGGCAGCCGCGGCGAAGTCTGCAGGCCGCGTGATAAGTGTGGCGCTAGCCACGCAAGAGGCAGCACTGCGCAGAGCGCGTGCAGGCAAAGCCACCCCGGAGTCTGCGCTAACTACCGCCTGAGGAACGCGGCAATCGCTCACGAAATCGCCGAGAGTAAATCACCGGCTCAGGGCACAGCCGGAGCTGCCGTAGAGGCAGCGATCAGGACCCAGGTGTTGGCCCGTGACAGCCTAGCAAAGGCTTGCAGCTCGTGCGACGAGAGGCACCGCGCCCAATACCCGTGGGTGTTGGAGCGTGCGTCGCGCATCGCGAGCCAAGGCAAGGGCGCGAAGGGCGCGACGCCTATCGCACCTGCTGCTGTCACCACTGCATCAAAGGCCCTTGCAGTGAACCCCAAGCCCGCGGCGAAGAAGCCGCCACCTGTGCCCAAGACAGCATCCAGCAAGCTTGCAGCAAAGGTCAAGTTGCAGCCCAAGCCCAAGCTGAAGCCCAAGCTGCAGCCCAAGGAGCAGCCCGAGGAAAAGCCGGGTGAGGAAGTGGCCAAAAGCAGCAAAGGCCCACCGGTGTTCCTCAAGCCCAAGCAGAAGCCACCGGGAGCTCCGCAGCAGAAGTGGTCCGGAATCCGCTTTCCGACTGAGCAGGAGTCCACGGACTCGGAAACCTACACTTCGGGTTCCGAGGTCCTGGTGGAAGAACCCGCCGAGGATAGCGAGGCAGACGTATAGTCTGCCAAAGGCTGATGGCAGAATTAGCTGCCATACAAGCGCAACTGCAGCAGATCCTTGAGGAAAATAGAGTGTTGCGCGAGCAGCAACAGAGGCAGCAGGAACAAACTGCCTTGTTGACCCGGCTGGCCGAAAGCATGACAGAATTGGCCAGAAATACAAAGAGGGAAGAACCAGGAAGCTGTTGGTTGACACAAAAGGGATTGGTAAGCCGGAACGATTCAACAATGAAGAGCATACGTTCCGGAAGTGGGTGCGTTCAGTCACAAACCTTGTTGTCAGCATCTTTGGGAAGGAGTTCGGGAAAGTGTTGGATTGGTGCCTCGATCAGGATGGGTCCAACGACATCACTGTGGACGAAGTCGAGGCCGCGCATGGGGAGCCGGACGGGGTGTCCGGTTTACCAGACATAGGGGACCAATTGTTTCGTTTGCTTTCTTCCTTAACCCATGGAGAGACTGAGGACTTGGTGATAGGCTGTTCTAATGGGTTCGAAGCGTGGAGAAGAATCCACCGCCGGTGGGATCCCTTAACCGCCGGACGGAAGAGAAACATACTCCGGGCGATATTGAACCCAGAACGTGTGAAACGGTGGGAAAATGTGAGGGCTGCGATAGAGCAACTCGAAGACCTTTTCAGGCGATATGAAAATCGCAAGAATGAAGCTGGTGAGCGAGAACGCCTGTCAGAAGACATAAAGGCGACCAGCTTGGAGTTGCTTGCACCCTCAGACATTGAACGCCACCTTTTGTTGAACAAAGGACGCCTCACAACCTACGCACAGATGAAATCAGAAATTGACCTAGTGATCGAATCCTCTTTGGGAAGTAAGGCACCGATTTCACGCCCTGGCGCAGCATCCTCATCGGACAGTGGTCCGGCGCCTATGGACGTGGACAGCCTCACAAAGGTCATCAACAGCTTGGTCAAAGGCAAGGGGTCCGGTGGAAAGGGCAAAAGTAAGGGCAAAGGTAAAGACAAGGGCAGTGGCGGAAAAGGTTCAGCTTCCAAGGACACAGTTTGTTTTAACTGTGGTAAAGCCGGGCATAAAGCTGCGGAGTGCTGGAGTAAAAAGAAGGTGGGCTCAAACAAAGGCTCAAGCAAAGGCTCAAAAGGAGGCGGAAAGAAAGGCCAGAGCAAGGGTAAGCACAAAGGAGCGAACTCACTAGAAGAGGACACAGGTGAGGGAGCCAATGAAGAAGAACAACCCGAAGCAGAGAAGCAAGGAGTTTACCGGAAGGTGCCGGTAACACAATGCTACACAGAGGGACTTCATCCAATCACGGTGAGATGGTTAGACACGAACAAAGGAGATCCTGAAAAGCCCAACTACCGGTCTAGATTAGCTGCCCGTGAAATTAAACCAGCTAAGAAGCCGGAGGAACAGTTGCCGCAGAACCTCCTGTTCTCGTCAACGCCACCGTTGGAGGCGATGCGCTACCTGCTGAGTGCCTGGGCAACAGACCGGGTGTCAGCCAAGGGCCGGAGACTGAAGCTCGGTCTCTGGGACATAAGTCGAGCGCACTTTTACGGAGTACCGAAGCGACGCATATACGTTGAACTTGCACCGGAAGACGCAGAAGAAGGCTTCTGTGGTTTGTTGGAGAAGAGCATGTATGGTTGCCAAGACGCGCCAGCAATATGGCAAGACCATTATACCCAACTTCTTTTGAAGCATGGGTTTCAGCGTGGCCGCAGCAATGGTTCCTGCTTTTACAAGCCTTGCAGAGTGTTGGTTCATGGAGACGACTTTCTTGCACTTGGTGATCAAGAAGCTTTGGATGAGCTGGATTCCACTTTAAGGAGTGCCTACGAGCTGAAACGGCTCGGAATGCTGGGAGACAAGGATGGAGATGATCGCGCAGCACATTTCTTGAATCGTCTGATCCGCATTGGCATGCACGAAGGCCAATCAGCGGTTTTCTTGGAACCTGACCGCCGTCATGTGGAACTTTTGGTGAGACATCTGGGAATGGTGAACGCGAAGGGCACCGAGACCCCAGACATCAAGAAGTCCGTGGAGCAGCAGCTTTTGGAGGCTAACAGTCCTCCGTTGGCACGAGAAGCAGCTTCACTTTACAGGTCGAGTGTGATGCGAGCAGCGTACCTCAGTCAAGATCGTCCTGATCTTTCGCACGCTGTGAAGCATCTTTCAAGGAAGATGGTCACCCCGACCGAGGCGGCGATGCAAGACCTGAAGAGACTGTGCAGATATTTGCTGAAGTATCCTGATCTTTGTCAAGTGTTTGGGAGACAAGCCAAACCCTCGAAGGTCCGTGTACAGGTTGATTCTGACGCTGTCACTAGGCGAAGCGCTACACAGGCATGGTTGCCCTCTATGGTAGCCATACACTGAAGCACTCAAGCAACGTCCAGTCGACGATAGCATTGAGCACTGGAGAGAGTGAGTACTACGCTTTAGTGAAAGGCGGTTCTGTAGGATTAGGACTTCAATCCCTCCTTCAAGACTGGAGTTGAGGTAGAGGTCTAGTAGAGTCTGATGCAACCGCAGTCAAAGGCACGGTTAATAGAGTAGGCCTGGGAAAGGCACGCCGCATTCAAACTCGTTATCTGTGGTTACAGGAACGTGTGGCGATGAGTGATTTAAAGGTAGAACACATACCAGGCAAGCGGAACAGGTCTGATGTGCTGACAAAGCCAGTACCCGGAGTCCAAATGAAGGACACAATGAACCGTTCCGGATTTGTGTTACTTCAAGCAAGAGTAAAGGCCAGATGAGTCTTCTAGATTCGTAAGGCCCTGGTCCAGGCTCCGACAACCGCACTGTATAGTTGCTGTGCGGGTGATCAAGCACCCTCCAGCAAGGAGGAGTGTTGAAATGTATAGCCCAATACGCATGGAGCCAAGCATGTTCAAGTTCAGCTGTACAGGCTCGATTGTGTTTTGGCTCAAGAAAATAAGGCGCTCCGAAGCGGCCAAGTAGATTTTCAGGTTCTGAAGATGAACAAGAAGGGCTGCGAGTTGTGTCCCCCAGCTCGTGGCTTTCTTCAAGGCCTTGTCCACGAAGCAAATCCTGGAGTTTCGCGCGCAATGAAACCCGACATGGACTTTGGAGTCTTTGCAGCTTGGCTGCTGTTTTTTTGGCCAGGTGAGTCGTGACATGAGGTTCGCGAGGATCATGACTTCTGAAAGACCAGAAAGAGCCTCAACCCCCAGTTCAATACTATACCCCGCCCCAGCTCCCACAGCAACATGTACACCAAACACCACAAACAAAAAACTAACAACAAACCATCACATTATCATCAACAACTCCAACAGCATACCTGCACAGAAGCATATGCATAGATTCAGCACAGAAGCCTACAACAAGAAACCGCACCAAAACTCAGCCAACCTAGGCAATGTGAAAAAAATGTTTACAATACT